>JABUQX010028234.1:50000-52500 GCA_015478945.1 Trachelipus rathkii | reverse complement strand
GGTACCTTATTGATGTTTAAAAATTGTAGTGCATGAGGGAGGAATTGATTGCCCAACGAGCGGAACGTGGAGCAGCATTTGCCGCGGTTGAAGGCGTCGCGAAGGAGTTTGTTCCCTAAGGAATTTATTTCGTGGTTGTTAGTTTTGGAAGTTTGCTGTTATTTGATATGCCGCTTGAGGATCGTTTTCAAAGTGTAATTGGCCTGTTAAGGTGTTCAGTTAATGGAGTATCTGGAGGTGAGGGTGGGGACAGGTGCGTTTATGACGTTAACATAGTATAATTCGCCTGCGTTGCTATTGTGTTTTCTTCGTGTGCGAGGGGTTGTGTGGAGGATTTTTGATATATGGGGGTGGCGATTTGTTGATCATGTGATTTACTGTAAAATTTGACAGCTGAATCATGTCAAGATGGGATCTCTGAAGGGAGAATTTTTGTATCAGTTTCGTAAGATGATGGGATGATATGAAGGAAAGCATCTCGTTTATTTATCTGGGACCGAATTATTTTGAACGATGGCTGGCTGCAAGTTATAGTTGTTCGATATGGGGGTGGAATGTCATATGTGTTGTGATCAAAAAGGTCAACATAGGATGTTGTGGTTGTTTGTTGAAATGGAGTCCCATTATTTGTTGAATGATTGCTGGGTGATGTTTGATTCTCCTCGTCTTGGTGATAAGGGTAACGTGGTGGTTTTTAGATCGATATGTCACGTTTCGTTTATATATATGACGGAGTGCTCTGTATGTCTATATTTTATATGAGGGAATTTTGAGCTGTGTGCTTTAGATCATACATCATAAACTACTTAGTTCTTTTAAGGATAGAGAGTGGATGAGGGGCTGAGGTCATCGGCATAAAAGATATATATAAAAGGAGGGGTTTGAAATATAAATATCGATAAGAGTAAGTTATGTAGTGAGTGAGGAGAATCCGCGGGTGGAAATTAATGGTTAGATGAAACACTGAAACAAGTTCTGAGATTTTAAATATTTGGATATGTGTTCATGAACACGGATGATGAAAAACGTTAGTTGGAAAGTTGTGAATGGTAGGAGGTGTCGGTGCAATTAAATACTTGGTGGATGTGAAGAGTCTAAATCTTGAGTGAACTAGGGTTTTGCATGAGGGTATTTTGTCACCCGTGTTAATGTATAGTAGTGAAACTATGACCAGGAATAAGAGGTATCTATCTAAGATATAAAGTGTTAAGATGGACAGTCTTAGGGGCGTGTTAGGTGTTTAAAGAATTTATAAAATGAGGAATGAATGGATTAGAAGTTGTGGTTTTTTGAAAAGGGCGTAAATAAAGATAAAGGAAGTGCATTGAGATGGTTTGGTCATTTGAAGATGGATGATAGGCGGTTAAGTGAATGTATAGTGGTGAAGTGCTGATAATTGACCGACTGGGAGACCGAGGAAAAAGAAAGTGGATTGAATCAGTAAAGGAATGACTGAAAGAGAGGAATGTGAGTTTGCAGAGCAGAAGAAAGGTGCAAAATCAGGAGTGAATGGCGGGTTGTGAGGGGTATGGTTGTGGGCTTTGCCCAGGGGATGAACCCTGCATTGACGAGATACCACAGTGAGGGTTAGTTGCGGTCTCGTGAAGCAACAGGGTGGATTTTTGATTGGGCAGATTTAATTCACTGGGATATAAAGGGACGGTAAGGGGGGGGGGTCTTTCTTTTCTACTTATTTCATGTTCTTCTACTATTTTTCTGTTCCGGTTTATGCCATGCACCTCACCCCCAAAGTGGGAATAGAGGAAGATAATATACATACATATATATATATATATATTATTATATTATATATATATATATATAAATATATATATATTTAATATATTTATATATATATATATATATAATATTATATATATTGTGTGTGTGTGTGTGGTGTGTGTGTGTGTTGTGTGGTGTTGTGTGTTGTGCGTTGTGTGTGTGTGTGTCTTGTGTGTGTGTATTTGTGGTGGTGTGTATTTGTGTGTGTGTGATCTTTAAAAAACTCTTAGAAAATCGGAATAAAATCAGATCTACGATGAAAACAAACTTCATGATCGGAATAGGTTTTATTGAGCCCGAGTCACTTTTTCAATCTATGATACAGCTATTTAGTCCATTCCCAAAGAACTGAGGGGTGTGAGACTGTAATAAAATGAAAGCAGTTTTTTTTAACCCCATCATCTAAGCATCATTAAGAACTGTCATTACCTTAATTCTACATTTCCACTTAATAGCCCAATTTCACCCTTAGCTGCTTAATGCATTGATTAGAAGTTTATTTATACATCTACGATTTTCATCTTTTGCTGATCTTGCCGGAATATTGTCACCAGTCAGGCATAAAACTTACTCAACTCCAATCTATTGAGCATAGTGAAATAAAGATTTGTAAACTAACCAAATTAATATTTACTCTTTTTTTTCACTGTCAATCGCCAATCTCCTTCAATACGTGTCCGAACATTGTATACGTTTTCTTTCCAGAATGATGTGGCTG
>JABUQX010028234.1:45000-47500 GCA_015478945.1 Trachelipus rathkii | reverse complement strand
TGTTGTAGGACTGTCCTCAAGTTCTTGGAGAGCCTGTTCTTCGACATCTGGACGTGATACTGTGCGAGTCCACCCGTTTTCATTAGTAAAGTTTTTTTAATAACTCCCTGTTTCTCTAAGACGTTTGATGGCAAGACATGCAAAACATAGTATGATGCGGGATTACACGATTATTGTACATTTCTTCATAGAGACGCATGGCTGCTAATGAATTACCGTTCGTACGACCGTTAACAAAATTCATATCGCACACTTCACTATTTGTGTAATTCATTTTGAAAATATGAGCAACACTTGAACATAGAACTTGACGCGACACGGACTAGTATATGTATAAATGAAGCGAGATACGGAACTAGTAAATAACAGGTAGGTAACCTTTCCTACGGTATATTTGTGCTTATTATTAAAGGTTGAGATGTGGCACGGGACGGGCAATGGAATATATCAGATATGTCCCACATAAGTTTCATCACCTTGTATCTTGGAAACGAGGTGTTTTCGGTGAAATGTTTATTGACACATATTATCTTATATTTATGCAAGGAATATCATACTGAATTTTTCGCAATATTAACGATACACCCTGCATATCCAAAATGTGTTTAATTGGATTTTTTTTATGGTGTTTATATGTTTAGACTGTGTTTAAAATGTTTGGAAAAAATGCTAACCAAAGAAATTTTCAAGCATTTTCCTGCTAAAATAAAAATAAAATCCAAGCAAACTTTACCAAACTTAACCTAACTTAGCTAACCTATCCTGACCTTATCCAACATAAAATAACCTAACCAAACCTAGCCAACCCTTACCTAACCTTATCTAGCCTAACCCAGCTAACCTAACGTAGCATAACAAACCTATAATTAACCTTACCTGCCATATATAGTATATATATATATATAATATATATATAATATATATATATATATATATATTATATATATATATAGTAATATATATATATATATATATATATATAATAATATATAGAGAGAGAGAGAGAGAGAGAGAGAGAGAGAGAGAGAGAGAGAGAGGGAAACGTGAAGCGGGAAAGGACTAATAATATTAATATTTATATAACTTTTATATAACTTTGCATAACGTATGTGAATCTTGAGAGGAAAAACCTTTGTGACCAGAGTTCCTCGATCTATTTTTAGAAATAATAATAATAATAATAATATAATAATAATAATAATAATACAATAATAAAATAATAAAATAATAATAATAATAATAATAATAATAATAATAATGCAATTTAATATTTAAAATACTAATATAAATTTAATTTAAAGCCTTATACAAAATAAAGAAATAAACCGATTAAATAGTATTCATAAAAATTTATATATATATATATATATATAATATATATATATAATTATATATATATATATATATATATATATATATATATATTATATATATATATATTATATACCCTTAAGTTCAAAGCCATTGGCGAAAGTGTTAATTGGACACTCGTCCCAGTATGTAAAATTTTACCAAAATTCAATGAATGCGAATGCGTCAAAACTGTAAAATAATATATAATATATATAATATATATATTATTATATATTATATATATATATATATTATATATATATAACTATTATATATATATAATATAATATAAATAACGGACCGTTCGCTCCCTGAATATAGGGAGGGCACTGCCGGTGAGGTTGTGAACGATTTAATAATACAACCATTTATATATATATATATTTATATATAATATATATAATTATATTATATATATAATATATATATAATATATATATATATTATATATATATATAATAATGATATATAATATATTTATATATATATTATATTTAATATATATATATATATATATAATATATATATTATATATATATTATATATATATATAATATATAATATATATATATAAATATATATATATATATATATATATATATATATATATATATATATATATATATATATATATATTTTAATGATGTATGTGACATCTGTCTCTTCCCCCCAAAAGTCGAGGGGCTGGAGGTTAAAAATTTTTATATAAGAAACGGATATTTGTGTTGTAAAACGCTATCTTTAAAGGGACCGTTAATTTTTAGGTACAAAAAATACATCTAAGGAAAGAAAGTGTAATAGATTTAAGTGGTAACAAAATTTATATTTTGTAACAACTAATGTTGAGGTCTTTATAAGCGGGAGAAGAAAAGCTTGTATAGGAATTCTGGTTGCTAAATTTTTTTGGGTTTTATTTGTTAATTTTAATAATTAAATCATGAAGGTTCCTCTGACTAAAAAAAATGTAAATAAATATAAAAAGATAGTTATATATGATAAATATCTTTGTATATGATTTTTATTTTTGTGTCAATAGAAAAATCTATTCTTTTAAATTTTTATAATGTTTTAAAATGTAGCAAGAAATTCTAAAATGTTTTTCTCAAGCAACAAAAATGCACTTAAAATTTACCGAAAAAAAAATCGT
>JABUQX010028234.1:20000-25000 GCA_015478945.1 Trachelipus rathkii | reverse complement strand
TCTATATATGTATAATATATATAACTATATCTATATATATATATATATATATATGATATATATATTATATATAATATATATTATATTATATATATAATATAATATATAATAGATGATATATAGGTATATATATATTACAATATATATTATAGTATAGTATATATATATATATATATATATAATATTATATCGGTGATATTTGCTTTAGAGCGACAATTATCATCGATCCATATCTCAAAAAATACTTACATAGCTACAGGGAAAAGGAATACATTGTTGGAATCTTGGTAACTATCACCATCCCATACAACCCCCACCTCTAAATTCTTTCATAACCCCTCCATATACAAATGACATAAAGCAAGGGAGACAGATAACAACATAGCTGCCTTCAGTTCGCCATTAATATTAAACAATCACATTCTACTCCATTTATTCTTACACACGCCCCACTATCGTCATAAAATACTTATTGATTCCATACTTATATATATAATATATATATATAATATAATATATATAATATAGTATGTATATAATATATATATATTATAGTTATATATATATATATGAATATATAATATATTATTGTCTTGTTTATGTATATTTTTAGCCGGCTCGAGCGACGGATGACAGAGGGGGGACGAAGTCCCCCCGTTCGGCCCGCTGAGGGCCGAGAACCCTGACTCTTCAATCTTTGCTATTTATCTTGGCATTCCTTTAATTAAAAAAAAAAAAAAACTGTGATGGCAACCTTGTGTCTCACTATTGCTTGAAATAATTCGAAAAAAAAATCGCATTACAATCGTTCGTTCGAGTATATATCGGTTAACTACCCTATTAAAGTAGGAGTTCCTAGTTATACTATATATATATATATATATAGTATATATATACTATATATATATACTATATTATATTATATATATTAGTATATCTAAGTAATATATATATTATATATATATAATAATATATATATAATATATATAATATCTATATATGTGTATATAAGATAATATATATATATGCACTAAGCGAAAACGAATTACGAAAAGTTACCAGGAGATTCAAGGATGGATTTATAATTTAAATGAGAATCTTCAGATGAAATATTTAGCATAAGAGATTCGGAATTTCCCTCTGTAAAAGTTTTGTTGGTCATTTTTTCAATTTTTGGCGGACTATTATTTGTCGATCTATTTCATTTTCGATCAAATAGGGGTATATAGTTTTTAAATTAATGAACATCAATAAAATGCTACGTTGTTCTTCAAATACAAAATTAGAAGATGTGGCACATCCGCATCAGGTGGCACATCCGCATCACCTGACACACTAACCATTTCTCGCCTTCATGTTGAAAACATATTTCATAGAAAACTCTCTCTCTCTCTCTCTCTCTCCCTCTCGTCTCTCTCGCTCTCTCTTCTTCTCTCTTCTCTCTCTCTTCTCTCTCTCTCTCTCTCAAACTCTCATCTCTCCTCTCTCTCTCTCTCTCTTCTCTCTCTCTCCTTCTCTCTCGTCTCTCTCTTTCTCTCTTCTCTCTCTCTCTCTCTCTCTCTCTCTCTCATCTCTCTCTCTCTCTCTATAGTATATATATAATAATATATATATATATATAATATATATAATTATATATATATATATATAGAATATATATATACCTATAGTATAATATAATATATATATGTATATATATATATATATATATGGGAGCCTCCAGAAGAGATCATTGCATGTAACTAAAAAATTATAACAGCTATTGGAAAAAAATAACATTTTGATTTCAGCAAGCAATGTCATCGATGAAATCTTAAAAAAAAAATTATTTTATTCTAATATTATTAATAACACCTTAAATACTATTATAATTTTAGATCGAGAAAGCTTCGGTGTGAATGACCTTGATTCCGTACATTACCTCCCGAGAGCAAAAGACAAGTGCAAATAGTATATTTAAGTTTTGCGCTTTGGGGAAAATATTATTTTTTCTTTTTATATCCTTTTTAGGGGGTACGAGCCGAGGGACAGAGAGGGGGACGAAGTCCCCCCGTCGTCCCCGTTAGGCCGAGTAAACCCGACTCCTGCCCACGTCTTGTTACCGTGGGCATATTCTTTAGTGATGAAAAGAAAAAAAATTCAACATTTTGGCATCTTTCGTGCCTACTCGGAGTAAGCGAGCTGTCTTCGTATTCTCAGAAACGGTAATATCATACGAGTTTTTCAACATTTTATACTATTTTAATATATTTTCAAAAGCGTTATTTTTATTTATTTTTTTTAAATTTCATTGTACTCTTTATGGCATTTTAGAACAATGTTATTTATTTTCCTGTCCCTGTTATGGTTTTTTTGTTAAGTGCATGGGCTCTTCTAGAGGCTGACATTATATATATATATATATAATTATATATCATATATATAGTATAATATAGACTATATATATATATATAATACTATATATATATATATATATATTATATATAAGTATATATGATATATATATATTAAGGTTCAGCTTTTCGGATTATCCGTCCTATGGTATCTTAAAAACTATTAATGCTACAGTGAAACGGAATACATTGCTGGAAGGCTGGTTCCAAAGTTGCTTGGAAATTGTAAAAAAAAAAAAAAAAAAAAAAAAAAAAAAAAAAAAAAAAAAATTATATCTCAAAAGAAAACTACAATAGAACACGAAAAGGAATACATTTTTGGAATCCTGTAAAATTCACATAAGAAATGTAAAAAAAATGCATAATAAAAAAAAAATTATTGTTAATAAATTATAGTAATATGATTAGAAGCCCTATTTAGAGACCTTTTTATTGGTTTCTCGATAAAATTAATAGACTTTCTATCAAATTTTGCTTTTTTTTTTTTACTAAAGAATACCCAAGGTTATACCGCCCCGATGGAGTCGGGGTCTCTCGGCCTTCGGGGAACTACGGGGTGAGGACTAATCCCCCCTCCGGGGAGGTCTCCGGAACCCCCGCTCTTTGGTATTTGGGGTCGCGGGGTTCCTCCGCGCTCCCCTACGGGTATGAAAAGTCCCCCTATGTGTCCCGTCGGCTCGAGGCCCCCATAGTGTGTCTCCCCTGGTATAAAGCAAAAATTTAAATAGAAAAGTCTATTTTATTTTATCGAGAGAAACCAATTAAAAAGTTATCTAAAATAGGCCTTTAATCATTATTACAGATATTTATTAACGAATAAAAAAAAAAATTTTTTTGAATTATTATTCATTTTTACATTATACAATATATGTAATTACATTATTCCAAATAATGATTCCCTTGTCGCTGTAGCTATTTAGTTTTGCTGATATAATTTGTTTTTTTTTTTTTTTTTTTGTTTTTTTTTTTTTTTTTTTCTTTTTTTACATTTCTCAGGCAAACTTTGGCCAGCATTCCACCAATGCTATTCCGTTTTTACCTGTGAGCATTAATAGTTTTTAAGATCCATATGACGGCTATCGAAAAGCGGCCATATATATAATATATGTATAATATATATATATATATAATATATATATGATATATATTAGATGATCGTATATATATATATATATATATATATATATATATATTATTATAATTATATATTATATATAATATATATAACGTATATATATATATTGATATAATATATATAATATAATTATATATATATATATGATATAAATATATATAAATGAGTTTAGTATTATATATAATATATATATAATATAGATGATATAATATATATATATATATATAATATATATATATATATTATATATTAATATATATTAATATATAATATATATATTATTATAATATATACTATATTATTATATTATACTTGGACAACGTCTGTTATCAAATTATATGTTTAATTTGTAAATTTGATACCTATCTTATTAATTTATTTGTTCAACTAATATTGAAATGACATTAAAAATGACAATAATTCAATTTTAGTCATTTTTTATTTTTTTCCTCAAAAATGAAATGGGAAAAAAACAACAAAAAAGCCCAAGAAACCCCCCCCCCCCCACTTTTTCCCTTCCACACGTTATACCACATTTATTCTATCAAATTGTTTAAAAAGATTATTAAATGAATAATCTTGAAAAATTTTAAATTGTCAAAAATGTTGACAATACTTAATTAATTGTTTCTTTTTTTATTCATAAGTTGTAAAAAAGAAAATTTCTTCTGTTGAAAGAAATACTTGTTCAGAAGCTGAAAAGCATCAAAAATATACATTTATAATAATAATAATGAATAATATAATAATAATAATAATAATTAATAATATAATAATAATAAAATAATAATAATAATAATAGATAATAAATAGTCTTACACAGAGATGTCTTAATAAAAAAAATATAAAAGGCAGCAAAATTTTACTTTTCGAGCTTCACATCTTAGCTTTAGGCTTTTCCTAAGCAATTCTCTCTTTGTTCGCAAGCAAGCAAGCGCGGGCACAACATATATATATAATATAATATATAATATATATATAATAATATATATATAATATATATTATTAAATATATATATATATATATATATATATATATATATATATTATATACTATTTTATATTATATTATATCATATATATATATATAGATATATATATATATATAATTATATATATATATAATATATATATTAATAGTATATATTATATTATAATATATATACTATAATATGATATAATATATTATAATTGTCATATATAATATATATATATTATTATATATATATATATATAATATTATATATATATATATACGGTATATATATATTATTATATATATATATATATATTATATATATTATATATATAATATATATATAATATATATATATACTATATATATATATATATAATAATATATATATGGTATATATATATACTTATTTTATATATATATTAGTTATATATACTATATTATATATATATATATATATATATATAAATAATATATATATATATTCATATATATA
>JABUQX010028234.1:0-15000 GCA_015478945.1 Trachelipus rathkii | reverse complement strand
GAAGTTAATAAGAGAATTCAGATACCCTTAAGCAAATTTTTTTCATTGTTGTCTCCGTATCTTTTCAATTTAATACATAATGATCCTAATCATTTGTTCCAGGATCATTTCGAAACACTGTGTCGGAATAGGTGAAAAATAAGTTTATTAAATTTTTCCTGAAAAAATGTCCGACCAGAAATTGGTGGCTAAGGCTATTTACTAGTCTGTTATAGCGAAACACAGATGGTCTGTCCAGAGTACAAATCAACTAGGCATATTTTCTGAGTAAACATTTTAGCGCAAAATAAAATTATCATTAAAAAATTGCTCATCGATCAGATGAAACGCATAAGCACCCACGAACTGCAGCATGTGCAGCTTTCTCGATTTCATCAGCGGCGAAGCAGGAAGAATCCTGGATTTCTCACTCTAGTTTAATAATCATAGAACAGGAAATGATTCTATAGATTCATTCATTTGAGCCGCTATAGGAAATATCATACCAAACTAAAGTAATAAATTTGGATGAGGTTCGCATTGTCACATAGAAAATTTAACAATATTGTAAAAACTGATGGAACCATCGGATATAATTGCATGTCTCTTTTAGAATTTTTTAAAATCTAAGAATTTTGCCAGATATGTCATTGTCCAAAGTGCCAGATCCAAAGGAATTCCAGCCTCAGGGACATCAAAAAATTCTGCTAAGGATTGCTTCAGAGCTGCCCCATTTTATGACTTTATATTGATTCTCTCGATTTGCTATCTCTGCAGTTGCAAGCAATTCGTTCGGAACACCTGAAGATAACCACTTCGAAATCCTTCCTCTGCATTTGCTCCAGATAGAACAAGAAAATAAACCAAATCCGAAATATTTCAAGTCTAAATGGTAACCTAGGTATCATTCAAATTATATTGGATCACATCCCTAATTAGTGAAGCAGAATCTTTGTTTAATTTCTGAAGCATCAGATAGGGAACAAATAGATGAGAAAATGAGTTACAGCACATCTTACAAAATCATTGTACATTTTTTCCCAACAGTTCCACAATCTATCAAAGTACTTTCACACTTCCATCAACTACTTGTGCAATTGATAGGTCGTTTAGTACCTTACGACATGTTTAAACGTGGCTAAGGTCAACTATTTCCAACGAAGATTAAATGGGCTATGTTAACTAGGCAATCGCGGGGGAAACGTTTCACGTCAAAAAACATCACTTGATAGAAGATATTATAATGATTAAGAAAGAAAAAAAGAAATCATTAAAATTATTTATTTTCATGCTAAAAAGGAAACACTCTAATAATATAAGACTTCTTACTAGTATATACTCATTTGACAATAAACTTTTCGTAAATGTGAAATATCTGTGATATTATTATTTTTTATTATTTCAATGAAACCTTTGAAACACCTGTACTATACAGATTATTATACTATATATAATATAGGTATTTTATATATATATATATATACCATATATTTATATATATGATATAATATAATAATATATATTCAATAATAATACATATATTATTATATAATTAATATGTATTATATATAATTTGGCCCCCCTAAATTTCTATACACGGCGCCCATAATAGTATTATATATATTTTATATATTACTATATATATATATATACTATATATATATATATATATATATATATATATATTATATATATATATTATATATATATATATATATATAGTTAATTATAACAACTTTTCCACCCTAAATGAATCCTGCAACGCCCACTATAATCATGATTATATATTATATATATTATATATATATAATATAGTATATATATATATATATATATTATATAAATAATTAATATAATATATATATATATATATACTATATATATATATATAGTAGTATTATATTAATAATAGCTTAATTTTTGCCTACACTTTCATTGTTGAGAGATGACGAGAGAGAGAGAGAGGAGAGAGAGAGAGAGGAGAGAGAGAGAAGAGAGAAGAGAGAGAGAGAGAGAGAGAGAGAGAGAGACACGAGAGAGAGAGAGAGAGAGATATTGGTGTTTAGTTCACATACCTTTTTATATATTATGATTTATATATATATATATATACTTTAGATATATATATTATATATTTAGGCTAATATATATACTATATATATATTAAAATTACTGAATATATATATATATTATATTGATATATATATATATATATAATATATAAAGATATAATATAGTGGGCAATGATTGCGTTGCAGTTCTTGAGTGGGGTTATCGGATATGTCGAACAGCAGTTTGTCTATGTGACCTCCCTTCGCCCCCAGCCCACCGTGGCGGTTGGATCAGATGAGTGCTGCGAAAATATGTATATTGCTTCAATAGCTGGTTCAACAGAAAAATATGAAGAAAGAATTATCTAGCCTAAAATATGTCAGTAAATGAATTGTTCATTTCATAAATTTTTTCATTTATACTTTCTGGATTTTTTTTTTTTTCTTTTTTTTTTTCTTAAATTTGATTTGTATATCAGTTCATGTCAGAACATTTTGATTATATTGAAAATCACATAATGATTTAATTTCGGTCCAGTTGCGCAAATGCTATTAGATAAATAGGAAAATTGGAGGCCTATATAGTCATCATTCTATCATCTTAAAAAGCATTTCGCAATTAAATAAATAAATTTTCACCCTTTATATATAATAACAAAACTAGTGAAAAAATAAATTAAAAAAGTAAAATAAATGTATACTACAAATAGGTTTGGCCGAAGCACCAGGTGCAGTGCAGCGCATGGTGCGCTCATTTTGGTTCTGTGCGGTGCGGTGCGGTGCGGTGCGGTGCGGTGCGGTGCGGTGTGGTGCGGTGCGGTACGGTGCGGTGCATGGTGTGCCTCAGTGCGGAGCGGTAGAGTTGCGGTGTGGTTTGAATAAAATGTCTTTTGGTGTGGTGCTGCATATAATTCCAGTGTGATGGTATGTTGCAATTTTTAAAATAAAGTGATGCGGTGCTGTACAGTGCTGAGTTCATTGAAACAGAAGAAGAAGAACGGTGTGGTACGAAATAAAGACTTTTGGTACGGTGCGATGGCGGTGCGGAAAGATTTCGGTTACTCAGCCAAGCAACGTAATTTAAAGCAACTCCTCTCTCTCTTCTCTTCTCTCTCTCTCTCCTCTCTCTCATATATACGTATATTATATATAATATTATATACTATGATATATCTATTATATACTATAATATTTTATATATATATAATATATATATATAATTATATAATATTATATAATATATATATATATAGTATATATATATATAACGTCACTTATTACTTTTAATATATATTTATATTAATATATTACAGTTGTCACCACCACTCACGGGCATAGCCGCGTATTCAGGACGGGTGTATGTTGCACTTGCAAAAATTTCGATCCCGCTAGCGTCAATCACAGCTAGAGCATAGGATACGCAGGGCTTGTAGAGTGGAGGGCAGATCTAAATTCAGCGATGAAAAACACAGAAGATGGAGAGAATTCCACAAAACAAGAGTGCCAGAGAAGAACGGAAAGACCGCTGCGAACTAGCCTGGCGGATTACCAAATCTACACAATAAAACTCGTGCGCACGACACAGCACCCTTGGCTACGAGGGCGTCCCGTAAAGGTCGGTGATTACGCGAGTGGTAGACGTTTCCGTTCGAAGCAGCCTGCGCTGCCTACGGTGCTGGTACCTATAGAAAAGAGATAAAGCACAAACATCGCGCCGCAAAGATAGAGCGGCTTAAAGCTGAAATGCAAAGTACAGAATCAGTTTATAACGCCTTTTGGCTCTTTTATGATCGACCCTGTCCAAAAAGCCGGGTTGAAACCAGAGCCCCCCCCCCCCAGATGAGCAACAAGTACTCAATACCAAAGGGCGGATTAGACCTTGCTAATAGCTTGGATGTAACTGAAGCAAGAGGAACAAAAGGGTCCGCAGTCTAAACAGAACTCCCAGTTATTTTGAGGCCACCTTAGCAACAGTTGTGATGTTGAGGTTTCAAGATATTTTTTGTTTATGTAAGGCCAAGGATGTTTTTATTGTCGAGTGGACGAGAGAACCGTCGGAAAGAGATATGAAGTTAGAAGGTGTTCTTAGAGAGGTGAATTTGTAGAAGTGTGAGTTTTTAAAGGAATGAATTTCACAAAGGTTGAGACGACCCAAATCGGAAATTCTATCAGATCAGCGAGATAGAATCGGAAAGATTATGACGAGAGGCAATTCTGAAGTAAAAGAGAGCAGAAATTGAAATGAGTTGAAGAATGAAGGGTCCAGTCATCGGCATATGAGTGGATAGAGTTAGAAATGCAGGTGAGAAGATCATTAATGACAAGTAAGAATAAAGTAGGAGATAAGACAGACCCTGGAGAACACCACTATTGACAGACAAAAAGAAGAATAAAATGCATCCATCACCACATCCAATATTGAGCGACATGAAAGAAAGCTAGACAAAAGTAAGCAAGAGAAGGAGGAAAACCCAACAGCAGGGGAGCTTGGCGAGGCAGGACGCATGCGGATTACCCGATCAAATGCTCTTGGATATGATGTCAGAGCACCACGCAAGTCTCCCCGTTGTTCTTAAGAGGGTTGAAAACCATAAATCAGTTAAATAGGAAAGCTATATTGCCAGTGAGAACCTCGAATGCGAAAGCATACTGGCTATCGAAGGAAGAGAATAGATTCCATGATGGTCTAAGAAGTGAGAGTTAGAAGGGTTTCAAGATTTTAGATATAATACAAGTGAGAGCTATTTAACGATAGTTAGAAAGATCAGGAGCGGCTTCTTTTTTCGAACAGGCTGGACATGTGCGTGCTTCCAAACACTGAGGGAAAGTGTGTTAGTATTGAGACCTAGAGAATATAGCTGAACGAGGAAGGGCCAGGGCTCGGAGACACTCTCAAGAACCTCAGGAGAGAATTGCCATCCCGGGTTGCCATCCGACTTCCTCACGTTCAACAGATCTCAGGAGCCCAATGCAACCAGCCCGTTCAAATGTAATCACAGCCAAAGAGTATATGGAACACCTGAAGGGAAGGAGGAGAAGAGAATGCCAGAATCGGTCCAGGTGAGTTAGAGGAACAATAGGAGGGCCGATGAGACTTGAGCCCTTTTCAGTTGGAGCAGTTAGCAAACAGAGCATCAGGATCGAATACGAGTAGGAAAGGCAGATTGACAGAAGTTATATATATAATATATATTATATTATATAATTATATAATATATATATATATATAATATATATATATATCTATAATTATATATATATATAGTAGTATAAATATATATATATTATATTATATTATATATATATATATTATCTATATATGGCAAAACTCGCAGATATAGGGGCACATATGATATCTCCGAAAAGAACGCACCTTACAGGAAAAACCAAATTACATTTTTTGAATCAGCCTATAAAGCTTATACCAAAATGCTTAAAAAACTCATTAGGGGGCTCGGAGCTGTTTAGTTTGCACTTCATACTCATTATACTTATACCTATATTTATATCTTTTTAATTTAATAATTTATAATTTTAATTTAATTTAGATATATATATATATAATATATATATATATATATATACTATTATGTTTTAGTATAATTAGGATGGCCGGATATCCGGCAACTATCGGTATCCGGCCTATCCGGCCAAGTTTTTGACTATCCGTATCGCCGGATATTCAATGTCTATCGGCGGATACCCGGATAGCTTACTTCCCTGTAGGTTCTCTGTTGGGTGAAAGATTCAAAGTAATTTGAAAATGTATATACTACTATTATATCATTATACTACTATAAGTAATATATATATATATATATATAATATATATATATATATATATATATATATATATATAATATACATATAATATTATAGATATATTATATATATATATATATAATAATATAATATATATATATGGTACATTTAATTTATTATTATATACTATATGATACTGTTCTTAGACTTCTCGATGTTGGGTACCAATGTTATATTATTTTACTTCACATTTATGTTTATGTACAATACATTTATTATTGAAAATTTGGTGGCGACACGGTTCCATAAGATTATATTCATTATAACCTAAGCTTAAGATGAAGACTTCTGATATAAAAGAGAAAAGAATAAATGTTGATTCACAACTTTTATTCATGCTTTAAGGCCTTTAAGTTTTGGTATAATATATACTTATTTACAAAACCTTTAATAAAATACCCGAATGCCAAAAAATACCGATATTTCTCGTCGTTGCTTGCCAGAGGGGACAAAAGATGGCCAAAAAGTTGTGGACTATAAATTTTTGCATTCCACGAAATTCCACAATTTTTTTGGCTAGTCCTCTAATTGCGGAATGATATAAGTTCTCTAATTGCGGAATGATATAGGACATTCCGCTAACTGCAATTCCGCAAATTTTTTTTTTCATTTTCAAATTATCGCAATCGCAATTACACACAATTTATTTTTGGTATTCCGCAATTGCGGAACTGCGGACTTAAATTGCGGAACGCCACCTCCTGATACTATATATAGTATATTTATATACTATATATAATATATATAACTATATATATATTATATATACTATATATATATGATATATATATTATATATATATCACGTATATAGATATATATATATAGTATATCAGTTTTACAGAGGTATCTCGAGGGATGTCTACAGCGGTGGCAGTCACTCGTACGGGCATGATTTTATAGTTGAAATGGTAGAGAGTATCATAAGTTCGAATATTTCTAAGTTCGATTAAGGAGGATGGCGATGATGTTACGGTGTTGTCTGCGCACGCGCGATATGAAAACCGCGCACAAACATGCGAATGTCGAATGGCATGATTTATCATGTTCTTTGGATCTGGCTGGCTTGAAATGCACATAAAGAATGAACGGTGTGGCTCGTTTCCTCTCGACCATTATTTATCGGTTCGTTTCCACGCATGTACCATTAAACAACTAGGCAGTATCCGTAGACATATTTGCTCACAAAAGCCGAAACGTCGGTGCAATTATCGAAATAATGGTAGGTATAAATACAATACGCAATCGAATAGTATTTAAAAGTATCGATACAGGCTTAACAAAGGAATTAAATTAAGACAATTACCTTAATGCATTACCCTTTTAGATTACATCATATGCTGTACATATGTCTAGTCGCCTAATAAATACGGGCCCATGTGAATGTGTACAACCAACTAGACAAGCTACATAGTGGAGTGTATGTTCCATTAACCTGATGAATTTGGCGTAATAAAGTGTATGAAACGTATAACTTCAGCAGGGTATTGTAGTCAGAGCCATATTTGGAACATGGAACTACCACTGACCAGTATACCAGGACGATGAAGGTGACAATGTTGGAGGCTTATGTACATAACGCCAACACAGGAAATAGCTTCGCCAGGAGCTGCTAGACAGAATATGGACAACGTTATCCACATCGACGACCGGCGAGCCACATGGCATTCCATAGAGTTTACAGACGGTTTTTTCAAGGTACCAAGGTCGGATAGTTCAACCCCCTATATCACATACGGGAGGGGGGTCGTGCTCCCGTACCAGTCGACGTCGAACTGAGAACGCTTAATCTTCGTATCTATCACCATGAAAATGAAAGGTCTGCTCATACGGCAGGCTAGTGTCTGTCGGAATATCGAAGGAACAACGACAGATTACGATTGTTGCTAATACAATCATGTATCCATATAGGCAATACATTGGCATGGTCTGTTGCATCGTGGAGAATAAAACTAAGGTGCGCGCTGGGGATTCCTGGCCTGTTTCATTGGATGCCTTTAAGGATTGTACCGGAAATTATTGGAAAATACTCTTATGGACCGAGATTGAATGATCTCGGCTTTACAATACCGGTATGTATAACATGGAACTTCAGACATTGGGCGCAAACAAACCCGTCTAAACATTTCATAGCCATTCACCAGGTCTCATACTTCGGTCAACGTTGGTGTAGGTGATAGCTCAATTAGTGAGGATTTCGGGCCTTAGTTATTTTGAGGGAAATTTGACAGGAAGCACGCGTACCTCCATTATCCTGCAGACCTTCCATGTTGACCTCCTGGTGATCATACATTAGAACACAACGAGATATGATTGACTAACATGAGAGGTGCCCAGCAACCTAATGCAGCGTATGTGACGACCTACCTTCGACGCAGAACCTTTCCGGGAAGGGAATCAGAAGGATCTGGTCCATTTCTCCATGGCCTGCCTGTCGTTCACCCGACTTACGCACTGAGACTACTTCTGGTGGGGGTATCTCAACAATACCGTGCTAGCGCTGGGATTTAATGTGACTGTAAAACTCGCGCATGATCTTCGGCCGCTCGAATAACCAACGAATGTAGGGGAATCAACCCGCGTCACTGTTATTGGCATGCAATGAAACCTGACCGCCAGAGGGCTGAGGATGTATTCGCGTGAGATGAGCGAGGCGGTTCTTCGAACAACGATTTGTAAATACTGATAAGTGTATCAAGTTCTGAACACGTCATTCCTGACGTGTTCTTCTTCCTTTCTTGCTGTTTTTGCTGGTGAATGATCCTGCATTAGATTCTTACTGGTGTTAGAAATATTATTGTCGTTCATGTCATACTTGTTATACAACGTTAATATTACATGACACGTATCAGATATTATAGCTGTCTGAATACCATTGTTATTCTCACCTTTTCACCATGTCACGTTTGAAAAGCTATTGTTGAGATCGGTTAACCATTGAGTGTTATAGGTACATCGCGTGGAAACGAAGAACCGTATCCAAAATATGCGAGAGGAAGAGTCCCACCTCATTTATTTATGTCTGCATTTGACAGAAGCCTAAAATATATCATCCATTCGGACATTTCGCCATGGTTGTGCCCAGGTTTTACGATAGTTGCGCGTGCGCAGACACCAAGGTAACATATCCCATCTCCTTAATGAATTAAATAATCGAAATTAGATTCCACACATTTTTCATACTTAAACATCCCGTACGGGGATACACCGCTGTAACATAACTCGTGCGAGACACCTGTATATATAATAAATATATAGAAATATAATAACTATATATATATAGTATATTATATATATATAATATATATTACTATAATATATATATATATATATATATATAAATATATAATATAATATATATAATATTACTATATATTGTATATATTATATATTATATATATATATATATATTAATATATATATATTATATGTATATATACTGGGGTAAAGGTATAGCCACAGGGACTCCAATATTTTCTGAGCTCCAAATCAATATATCGGATATGTATATATAATATTACATTATAATATATAATATATATAATAATAATTAATACTATAATAATATAATATAAGTAATAATAGTATGAATTAATATACAGGATAATGATAAATTGTGAGAGCTATATTAGTAGTATATCGGATATATTGATTTGGACTTATAATTGTTTTCAGAAAATATGTGGTCCTGTGCTGTTGATACCCCTTTACCAGTATACGGATATATATATAAGGACGTGCGGATATCCGGACCGGATATCCGGTATCCCGCTTTTAACTCCGAGGCGGATATCCGGTATCGGGCTATCGGATAATTCACTATCGGCCCATCCAGCTAAGTATATATATATAATGGTGAACATTAAAGAAGTTACCGCATGATATCTCTTAAAACTAGATAGATACAAGGATAAACTGTATAACACTATATGGAATCAGCTCGTATGAAATTTGTATGGAAACATGAAAAAAAAAATTTCTTCTTTTAATTTTTTTCTATATCTCAAAACACAGACTAGGTAAAGAAACTAATAACATGATTTGAATTCAGCGCTATACAAATATGATAGAAAAAAAAATATAATTTTTTTTAACAAAGAATACCCCAGGGTAATCCGCAAAGATACAAAGAGTCGGGTCTCTCGGCCTCCTGGGGACGACGGGGTTGGAACTATTTGCGCCCTCCTGGGGACGGTCTCCCGGATACCGCCCCGCTCTTGGTATTTGGGTGTCGCGGGGGTACCTCCGCCCCTCCCCTACGGTGGTATCGAAAACGTCCCCCCTTGTCCACCGTCGGCTCAGATGCCCCTAAATATTTATACGTGTATATCCATATATGTTTTTCTAAGGTGTGTCTTCTACCTCATCGTTAAGTTTTGGAGAAAATAAAAAAAAAATTTTGAAAAAAATAATTTTCTTTTTTCATTTCATGACCAAATTTCATTTACGCTGATTCCCGATATATTTAATCAGTTTTCTGTACCATGTCGTTGGAGCTGAGTTTTCGAGATATCATGCGGCGTAACTTCTTTAGTCATGGCCTAAGTATATCTATGTTTTCAGAGCATATTCATTGCTGGTACTTTTACTGAGTTTTCACACTATTGTAACTTGATCGATCATGAACTATATTACGAGCACTATATACAGTAGCTACTCAATATACGCTAGCGATATTGTATTATACCTATTGATAAGTATTCATATTTATATCTCATAGATATTTTATGATATCGTTATCTATAATAGATACTTTATATATATACGCTATATATATACGTATATAATATGATAGTATATGTAACTAACGATAGTATCACTACTTCTACTACAATATTATATAATATAGATACCAATTCCTTAAGTAAAAGATGCTTTTGGATGCATTTAGTATATAATATTTTATTTTATTAGTTATTTAACTTCTTCTATAAACTAATAACATTTGATATATTTGATTATTAAACTTCATTTTAACTAAAAGTGTGATTTTTCGCTTGCATTTAATACTTTTTTTTTGTGACCACCGCCGACCCCCGAGTAATACCCGCTCGCTGCCCCACCCGTTGAGAAACAATGGCCTAGATCAGTGGTTCAAACTGGGGTAGCGTACCGGGCGGTACGAAAGTGATACTTCGTGGGTACGGCCGAAGAAGTTAGCCTCACGATCACTTGCGAGTGCATCACGTGGGTGCGAGGTTCTCTCATTATTTTTATTATAATATTTATATATATTGATATTCAATATATTCATATTCAAAATATGGACAAACTTCATAAGTATTTTCGTTTAGGGGTACACCGGCGATCAAAAAAGTTCGGAGATCGTTGGCCCTTAGATCACGGCTTCCCAAACTTTTTCCTCTCTCGTACCCCTTGATTAGGCTTTTCACGCATTAGTACCCCCTTTTCTCATACAATCCCATCACGCAAAAAAACAAGTTTGTTTTGTTAAGTAAGTAACCTTTCACTAGCGGTTAAGAAATAACTCAAAAGACTCAACTTAATGAACATTTCATAGGCTTTTTATTTTGATTTTACATTTTACTATTTATTTCAACTTGTTATAATAGGAGGTTCTAACATGGTGAGCGGGGCAAGTTCCTTCCTATTTTTAGTTTTTCCTATCATAACCAATATTATTTCCCACGTACCCCCAACGGATCGCCGAGTTGACCTCAGGGGACGGCGTACCACGCGTTGAGAAACCGCTGCCCTTAGATGAAGAACTTGTTCATTCAGGCCGTACATCTTTGCCAATGATACATTACTAGCGTAGGGAATGTCCAACAGCGACTAAGCCTTAATTTAACTTGAATTTTATTTTATCTTTAAAGCCCTATATATATAATATATATATCTATATATGATAATATATATACATTATAATATAAGTTATATATATATATACTTAGTATATATTTATATATCATATATAGTATACGTAATATATATATAGTATTACAATATATGGCCAGTCGCTGTTATAGCCGTCGATATGTAATCTTAAAAACTATTAACGCTACAGATAAAACGAATACATTGCCTTGCGAATCCTGGGTGCCAAAGTTTGCCCTGAAAAACTGAAAAAAAAAAAAAAAAAAAAAAAAATATTTATATATCTCACAAAACCGTCACATAGCCTACAGCGAAGCAAGGAATACATTTTTGGACATCCTGGAAAATTTTCACATAGAAAATGTAAAAAAAATTATATCAATAAAAAAAGCTTTCTTGTACTCATTTATACTAATATGGATTAGTACAGGCCTACTTTAAGAGACCTTTTATTGGTTTCTCGTTAAAATATATAGACTTTCTATTAAATTTTTGGTATTACACGGCAATGTATAGGGCTCGAGCCGACGGGGAACATAGGGGCGGGGGGACGTTTTTCCATACCCCGTTAGGAGGGGGCAGAGAACCCCGACCTCGACAGCCCAGAATACCAATAGACGCGCCGGGCGTGGCCGGAGTCGACCTCACCCGGTAGAGGGGGAAATTAGCCTGCTCTACCCCGTAGTTTCTTCCCGGAGAGACGCCGAGAGATCCCGACTCCTGCATCGACGTGCGGGATCGAAGGCTACATCTTACCCCTTTCTGGGCGTCTTTCTTTTAGTAGAACAGAAGCAAAAAACAAAAGTTATAATAAAAGTCATTGATGTTAAACGAGATAACCAATGACAGTAAGAGTCTTCTTAAGCTGAATAGCGCCTTTTAAGTCATATTACTATAACTTAATACAACAATATTTTTTTTTTTTGTTGTAACTTTAACTTTAAAAAATTAGCCTTCATGTTGAATTTTACCAGAGATTCCACGAAAATGTATTCCATTTCGCTGTAGTTATTGTAGTTCTTTGAGTATATTAATTTTTTTTTTTTTTTTTTATTTTTTTTATTTTTTTTTTTTCAGTTTCAGGGCAAACTTTGGACCAGGATTTCAGCAATGTATTCCGTTTTTACTGTTAAGCAGTTTAATTAGTTTTAACATCGGATAGCATATGAGCGTCTTATAAACAGACGCTCCCTAAACGTGCCTAATATTCAACTTGCATAATCTATAGTATAGCGACTATTATTAACTAGTATTACGCGATTTATATATATATATATATTAGCTTATATCATATTATATTTATATATCACTATTAATATATATATATATATTATACTATACTATATTATACTGATATAGCTACTATATATATATATGATGTGTCAGCCTCTGCGAAGAGCCACAATCCATATCTCAAAAAACTACAACAGCTACCGGGAAAAGGAATAATTGGTGAATGCTGTCTCCAATTCTTGAGTGCAGAAAATGTAACAAAAAAAGAAAAAAAAAAAAAAAAAAAAAAAAAAAGAAAAAAACAAAAACTACTATCCACAAAAAACTACAATAGCTTACAGCCGGAAGCGAAATACATTCTTAGAATTCTAGTAAAATGTTTAAATAGGAAAATGTAAAAAAAATTAAAATAAAAATAAGAAATTATTGTTAATAATATTATAGTAATATGATTAGTCAAGGCCTTACTTTAGACCTGTATTATTGTTACTCGTTGTAATAAATAATAGAACGTTCTATTAAAATTTTGCTTTTTTTTTTTAACTTAAACGAATTACCCAAGGATAGCAACGATCGCAGGAAGATGCGGTATCTCGGTCTATCGCCTTCGGGGAACTAACCGGCTCCTCTCTAGGTAGGAGCTAATTCCCACCTCCGGGAGGCTCTCCGAACGCTCTTCCCGCTCCATTTTGGTATCTGGGTCGCGGGGTTCCTCGCCCCTCTCGGCCTACGGGGTATGGAAAACCGTCCTCGCCCTCTCTGGTATCCCGTCTGTCGGCTACCTGATAGCCCCCTAAAATTGCGCGTTTGTAATACCTTTACAGAATATATATATATATACTATGTCCCTTGCACCCACCCCAAAAAAAATAGCCATATTTTATGTTATTTTATTTTTTATTTTATTATTTTTTTTACATTTTTTACTAACAAATTTTACACAGGATTTCCAAAACTGTATTTTCATTTGCTGTAGCTTTGCTAGTTTTCGACGATTAGGATTCTCTTTTTTTTTTTTTTTTTTTTTTTTTTTTTTTTTCTACAGTTTCCGCCTAAAATTTTGCAAGGATTCCAGCAATGTATTCCTTTTCCCTGTAGCTATTGTAGTTTTTGGATATGGATTGGGCCTTGCTAGAGGCCTGACCCTTGATGTAAATCCATTGCTACTTATTTCAGTATACCGCACCTACCTGAGTTAGTACTATCCATATATACTTATAATGCAGATAGTGACTATTATATTATAATATAGCACCACGATATATTATACAATAATATAATTAGTCCTACTCAAGTCAATACGCCTAATTCTCGATCACGAACGCTGCATGCAGCTCCAATATCGACTCAGTAGATCAGTCATATGGATATATATATTATACTTCATAGCTTCTTACAGTACCTTTATCAGCTAGCCTTATTTCATCCGTTACTCTTGAATATACCTCAACGCATTGGATTAAGCATTACAGGTCTCTATACCTATTTTAATTCGGTGAGTAACTATTATATTAGAAGACGTCTACTATTACACGTCTACCTACTATACTTAAATTATTCTTATAACTCATCTCATATTAGTATATATATATATTAATATATATAAGAAGTTACGCTACTACCTAGCGCTATCTACCTATTCTGAGCCGACCCTTCGATATCCGCGACTTGTCTTCACTACTTATCATATGTATATTACATAATGATAGTCTTACGTATATATAAATCTATCTATGTCATTATATTATATATTATATATATAATATATAGTATATAAATAAAATAAAAAGATTGCTCTAAAAAAAATATATTTTCTAAAATCAATCAGGCTTTGATAGCTCCCTGTAGCGAACGGCTGCGCTGCCAAATATTCGTCCTAATAAAAAAGCAAACAACTTGCACAAGCATTTTACGAATCATTTTATTAACACTCCATTTACGATTATCGTTATTATTCGACTCCGCAGGTGCCTGCTGTTCAACAGTCGCTCATCGAATAACCTCATATAAATTGTTTTCAGGATCGCAATAAAACATGTTTTTCTCTAGTTTCTAAAATCATTAATATATATCTCTCC
>JABUQX010028233.1:22500-24110 GCA_015478945.1 Trachelipus rathkii | reverse complement strand
CGAATGTACTACGTTCGGGATCGAGATTTGGGTTGTTTAACCATTTTCGCATTTATCGTAAACGCTTTCGCATTTTCGTGCGCAAATATATATATATATATATATACACATATATATATATATACTACTATATATATATATATATATATATAAATATATATATATATATATATATATACTACTACTATATATATATATATATATATATATATATATATATATATATATATAGCATATATATATATATATATATACTGCTGCTATATACTGCGCTACTATTACTATATATATATATAGGTGAAGACATATGTAAAATATATTTTTATTTATATGCAAATACGCTACTCATATATATATATATATATATATGTGTGTGTGTAATAATAATATGTGGCTTGTGTACGCTGGGACATAACAAGAGAAGGCTGGCTAAAAAGGTTGGTGAGTTTGTAGTCATACTCACATTGATCAATAAGCAATTAATAAGTTAGTTAAACTCAATTTTCCCTTTCAAGGATAAAATATCAATAGAATAAAGATTATTTCAATTTATAAATAATAAAATGATAAGTCTGGCATAATAGGGACATAGATGTAAAAATGGTTTTGAAACAATAGATAAACTACGAAAGATGATTAAATTTGTTGAACACTGATAATATTTATATAAAGTTGGCAAATACTGGAAGTGCGCAGTGGTAACTAGTAAAACAGGAATCTAAACTAACATTGAAACGCCGTTTCAACAGTACACAGTAACATTTGTTTTCATTTGTTCATTTCTCACTTATTAACCGAATAATTCGTATGAATACTCATCAGACCAGTGGCCAGTAGATCCACAAACCTGTCTTGCTAAATCCATTGTAGGACACAGCCAAGTCAGAAATGTCGACATTTGCAGGAACTGAATGGTGCTGGATGTTGAACAAGGATACTTATATAGTAGAGACTTGAATGGGCAGGACTTGATTTGGGAAAAAAAAGGAGGGTCAGCTTCTTTAAAGACACCATGGGTTCGTTTTCAACTTTTGTTTATCGAGTATTTTGTTGCTCAGCCAGCTAGGGATTGTACCATAAGTCAGTTTGGCTTCGGTATAGAATTTGTTGGATATCTGAATCATCAGAAACTCTGAAAAGCATTTACTTTCTCACCCAAACTGCCTACAGGAGCACCACATAAGCTGAGATACAAATGAAAAAGAATGAATACTGACACATTGAACTCACAAAGGTGTATAAGTCTCTAGAAGGAAAAGATCTGGGGTTGGAATACGCTAGATGGTACAGGCACGTTCTACTTCGCAGGAACTCAGTAATGATGGATTGCGGACAATGAGTGGAACAGTTGATTCAAGTTTGTCTTACGGAACAGTCGACGAACAGGCGCTTCAAAATTCTTTGGGAACAATCAAACACTGCATAAGGATCAATATTTTTGTTTGGATATGTTAGCCACTGGTTCAACTAAAAAAATATTGCCAGTGAAAGAACCAATAATAGTAGGTCTGTTACAGGCTTTGTGGTTGAAGTATAATTTATTTTCTTGGCGGCAATTGTACCTTCCAGCAGAGTATTCTAGGCACAACATAGTATGACACATATATTTG
>JABUQX010028233.1:10000-17500 GCA_015478945.1 Trachelipus rathkii | reverse complement strand
AATATTTGATAGAAAGGATTGGGAAGGGCAAATAACTCATAACGTGGGTTGTCCTGATCCCCATAGCAGGTCTAAGAGTCACACAGCTCGTCACTGCCTTCAGCACTTTTCCCCGTATGGTCGGATGTACCTCGAGTCAGTTCCCCAAAACCTTAATTTAATCTGTGCACCCTGTAGAACTGACAAGATTCCAGATATTATATACACCACCCAAGTGCGGGACAGTCCCTTCGGTAGTGGGAGGCAAGGTTCAGGTCCCCTACAATGGAATGCCGGATCAAAGTGGAAAGAACCAGTGCTTCATCAAAACTCTCTTCCACTGGAAGAATTGAAGGACGAATACCCGGCCCGAGCGAGGAGGGGAACATGAAGATCAGAAAAGCATGATGAGGAGAGAAAAATGGATGGGGCAATCTCAAGGGGAGAGGGAAGTTTCATACAGAAAGAAGTATGCATGCAGTAGAGAGGAGGTGCGAGGGGATCTTATCTTATTACTACCAAATGAGAAAGTGGAGAAGGGTGACAAATTATATATTTGAAACAAACAAAAATGATGAAGCTTCTAAATATAGTGGCAGCCTGCGTACACGGGTATGGCGTGGTTTGTCGAGTGGGTTTGCTGGGACAGACATAGATATACTTAGGCAACCTTGCCTTATATATGCTGCTATTATATAACTAAATATATATATATATATATACTACTGCTGCTATATTACTTATATATATATATATATATATATATATATATATATATATATACCTATATATATATATACTATATATATATATATACCTACCTCTTTATATATATATATATATATATGTATATATATATATATATGATATATGAACAAATATATATATATGTTCATATTAGCAAATATATATAAACATGATATACTATATATAATATATATACAATATATATATAGAGCAAAATACTTTTCTCTCTATAATTTTAAATGAGGAGGAGGAGGAGAGAGAGAGAGAGAGAGGAGAGAGGAGAGAGCGTTGCCTAGGGTGAAATGTGGGAGTAATACGACGAATATTTCTCAATATATTGTTATATTTATTGGAATAATATTCAAATGAAATAATTAAATCGCCCTCGTATAAATTGGTCAACCAAATTATATTAAAAACAGATTTTATTTTTAAAGGAATATGTAAATATTAGAACGAATGGATTATTAATCAAAACGTTTAAGCAATGAGGACATATATAGATATATATATATGAAATATATATATATAACAGATATATATAGATATATAGATATAGATATAGATATAAACAACAACAAACTGCTATATATGCTATATAGACAGTATATAAATATATATATATATATATATATATATATAGATATGATCGTTTATAGAATATATATAGTGATAAATATATAGACAGTGTTTATATGAAACATGATATATAAACAGGCGACGCTATATATGATATATAGATATATAATATATATATGATATATATATATAAACAATATGATATATATACCAGCAAATATACTATATATATATATATATATATATATAACATATATATATATATAATATATAGATATGAACAACATATATACTATATGCTGCTATCGATCGGGATATGATATAGGCATATATAAATCGTATAGGAATATGAACAATAATAGATATATTACCGTCACGACTGGGCGACTGAGTCATCGTGCAAAGGATCAGAGGTTCGTTTCTTCATTCTATAATATATGAGTATATATATATATGATGTGTGAGATAGCAGACGAGACAGGTAGACATATGAACAGATATGATGTATATATGTAATAGACATATATATATGCTATCATAGCAAACATCAACTTAACATATATGCCATATATGCCTCTCTATTACAAATCACACAAAACTAAGAGCGACTGAGGTCATCTTGCAAAGGACCAGGGTTCGGACTAATCTTTATATATATATATATATATATATATATATAATATAAGATATATATATATATATATATATATATCTATATAAATAAATATATATATATATATATATATATATATATATATACTCTATATAATGTAATATATATACTCACTATATATATATATATATATATATATATATATATATATGGATCTATATCTTCGTTCTATATACTATATATGCTATATATATATATCTATCAAATTAGATGAGCAGGAAGGATTTATCTCTAGTCTTTATAGTTTATACCCTTACATGAGTTTTTAGTGTAATAAGCAGTAATTTGAAAGTAGCTAATCAGTGTTGGAAGCAGGAATAAAGCTAATAAGATGCAAGGTAGAATAAATCGCAATGTCATTTACAAGAGTAAAGAAGTTATAAATAAGCTGTATAGTAACTATGTTGAGGCCAGTGATAGAGTGTGTGCTAAGTTTGGACCCATATTTAAGAAAAAAAAAACACAAATAAGGAAAGCTGGGTTATAAATATTTTTTCTGTAAAAGCATTCTCAGAGATTATATTCTAAGTTTAATAAAACCATATATATATTATTAGTACAGAGTCAGCATAAGATTCTTCGACAATGGAACCACAGACAGGACTTTTTGAGAAAACGCTAGAGAATTTTGAGACAGAAAAAGTTTTGAGAAAACATTCCAGTCTTAGGCAAATGAGAACTGTTCAATAGCCATTGTTAGTACAGAATGGTTGCCACAAGGGAGGTTGTTGAAGTGTGACGATTACAACATTTAAGTTAGTTCGGTTTGAATTTGGAGCAAATGTTATAGCTGTGAACTAGACCCTAGTAAATTCTTAGGTACTATGATTAGTAGGATTAACTACATGTATATAATATAACTAGGGTATAAAGCTTATTGACATAGATTGTTCATGGGACTTTACTTCCTGGATTTCGAAAGCTTGGTGGAGTATAGGCATTCAGTGTATACTATAGGGTTGCTTCCAGGCACCCTTCTTTGTGGTGGCTGTATAGGTGAGCAAGTATGGTTTGGTGGTGGAAGGTTTGTCTGTTGGACTGGGATTTGGAATCTCAGTAATAGGTACCCATATGACTTCGTGGCTATCTCTATATTTGCTCTAATGTTTGAATAAATTTTGGCCAAGTGCCAGGAACACAGCATCCTTACCTCCCAAAAAAATTACCCACTGATATATATATATATATATATATATATGACAAACAATCATTCACTGCTATGATATATAGAATATACATATATGCTCTCTGCATATATATATATATGTACTATATATATATATATATATGGTAAATATGAATATAAGATCAGTAAATCTTAATAAAAAAGCTATCAAGAATTCACTAAAGGAACATTTTCTAAAAACATCGAATGAGAAATAGTCTTTTAAAAATGTAAATATAAGGATTAAAAGAACATCAGCTTCAGGAAACTCATCAAAAACACCTTTAAAAAGTGTTTTTTATGTAAATAAAGAGGGTCGATCGGTAAACTACAAACAATCGTGCATACACGAAGACACAAACACGTCTACAAGTATTGTATATTCGGGCACTAGGTGTACAAATTCTTTATTGTATAGGGGAGTTTTTTTTTTCCTTTTTTTTTGAAAAACCCTCACGGGACAGGGACTCTCTGTTCATTGACTGGAACGTGACCCTATTCAAGGAGGACTTCTCTTGAGCAAGTTTCTACCTAGGGGCAGGACTAGGGATCAAACCCGGGCCCTTGCCATGTTACTCTGTCGCTCTAACGACTGAGCTACTGTAGCGGCTGGTTATAGGTTATGAAGTTCTGCGTGGGTAGGTTAAGCTGTCTTAAAAAAAGGTTATAGGGACTTAGATTATTGATATTTAGCCTATAAAGCAATTAGCAAACAGTTTAATAGGTCAATTATTTGAACATACTTCACATACATACATAAATGTGAATAGGCTGAAGTAAGTTCAATATTTCATTCATAGGTGGGTGTGCTTTCTCACAGGTAAATTGGGTGAAAACCCGGAAAAGCTCTAGAGTTTTAGAGCTCCCTAACCTATGCTAACCTAACCTAACCCAGTAAAATTCTCAGGATGCCTAACCTAATCTAGTCTAACCTACCTAACCTAACCCAACCTAACTAACCTAACCTAACCTAACCTATATAACCCTTCAACCTAACCTAACCTAACCTAACCTAACCTAACCTAGCCTATTTAACAACCTAGCTAACACAACTTAACTAACCTAACCTAACCTAACCTAACCTAACCTTACCTAGGTTATATCAATATTTAGCATGTATAACAATATATATATATATATATATATATATATATATATATATATATATATATATATATATATATATATATATATATATATATATATATATATATATATATAATATTATGAATTAATAAAGATACTTGCTGCAGCAGAGTACATATATGCAATGTTACATTAATATTTCACACAAGTGAAATATGCTTTTGTACACGTAAATATGAGGAAAATTGTATGGATCTAAAGTTTGTAGGAATCAGCAAAGGAATGATGTCGATGAAGGAGACCTTATTTTTATTAGAAAGTTTCAAATAGATGAACCGCAGTGTTAGCATAAGGGTCTTTCATACCAACACTGAGCGACACGCGCTGTGATGTCACAAACAGTGTGTGACAATATTCATAAGAATAGTCAGGGAGATTTTTTTTTTTTTTTTAAGTTCCACACCTCCCTATCTGTAGCTATGTGTAGCAAGGAGGGTTTCTAGATATTTCAACTAAATCGGGACTAAAGGGATCATAGGCTCCCACTTGGCACCCTGTCATGGAGCTCTGTCGCTCAGCCCGTAGATGGGTAAGATGCAGGAATACAAGTGATAAGAAGTCGATTTGAGAGAAAATGAGTTTGATAATTATTGGTTTTATTCAGAGATTATAAAGTACTAATGATAATTTAAAGCTCTCAACTGGAGTTGGCAGAGCGTCGGTGGGGGTGTCATGAGGTGATGCCATGAGGTGGTGCCATGAGGTGGTGCCATGAGGTGGTGCACCAGTATCACAATGCACCAACAGTTTTTTTTTCTCATCACGCTGCATCTCCATATTTCAATGTGCACAGAACCTAACCGGGACATTGAAATTGCTTGTCACATAGCACCGCACCGCACCGCACCGCACCGCACAGCACCGCACAGCACCGCACCGCACTGAATCTGTACGGAGCGTTGGCCCACCCTAATGCCAACGTACGGAACTGAGCAACAAAATCGACTATTACTATTTGCTAATAAATTGTTTGGTGCACGATTTTCCTGAAATCACTTAACCCAATTTTTACACCTTAGTCACTTCACATTCCTTTGCTACTGAACCACTCAATTATGATCAGTCTTAAAACCTAAGTCAAGCATAAAACAGTGACGTAATATCAGCTTGTAATTTGGGGGGGGGAGGGGGTACTGATTATTATAGCAATGCACTAATAGCGATGCACTAATAAAAATTACAGCAATGCACTAATGAATACTATAGCAATGTACTAATGAATACTACAGCAACGTACTGTTAACAATTAACCGATTTAAAATATCAAATTAATATACTTTTCAATGATTGAATTAATGTTTTAATTGTGTAGCAAAAATCTATTGTTTTTAATTATCTATTTTGCATTTCATAGAATTATTAATTAATTATTTTTATTCTAACAATAGAAAATAACCCTTTTTAAAATAGAATTCGTATCGAGATATATATATATATATATATATATATATATATATATATATATATATATATATATATATATATATATATATATATAATATATATAAAGAGTTATATATATATATATATATATATGTATTTGTAATATATATATATATATATATATATATATATATTTATATATATATTGAAAATGGGGTTTATATATATATAGATAGAGAGAAAGTTTATATATATATATATATATATATATATATATATATATATATATATATATATATATATATATATATATATATATATATATATATATATATATATATATATATATATATATATATATTTCACAACTACTCACGCACAGCTATTCAAGGAGGGGGTGTTGCACGCCTCAGAAGTCAACAACTAAAGCAAATTACGCAGATGAGCACAGACGCAGGCTTTGAAGTGGGGGAGATTAAATTCAGCAGGAAACACAGAAGATGGAAGAGAATTCCACAGAACAGATGTGGCAGGAAAGAAGGAAGCACCGCAGCGAACTAGCCTGGAGTTACCTACATCAACACAAAACTCATGTGCAGACACAGCACCCCTAGTGCTACGAGGGCGACGTAAAGGTGGAGGTACGCGAGTGATAAGCTCCCTCGAGCACCTGCCGCTGCGGTACCTATAGAAAAGAGATAAAGCACCAACATCGCACCGCAAAGATAGAGGGTCAAGTGAACTGGAAAGTACAGAACAGTTTATAAGCCTTTTGGCCTTTGACTCGACCCTATCCAATAGCCGGGTGAAACCAGAGCCCCCCCAGATATGAGAGCAGTACTCCATACAAGGGCGGATGAGGCCCTTGTATAGCTGGAGCAACTGGGAAGAGGAAAAAAAGTCTCGCAGTCTAAACAGAACTCCCAGTTTCTTTCAACCGTTGTGATGTGAGGTTTCCAAGACATTTTTTGTTTATGTTAAGGCCAAGGATTTTATATTGTAAACAGAAGAGACGAGAGAACCGTCGAAAGAGAAAGTTAGAAGGTGTCTTAGAGAGGGAGATTTGTAGTAAGAGTTTTTAAAGAATTGAATATCACAAGGTTCAGGACGACCCCACCCGAAATTTATCCAGATCAGCGAATAGAGTCACCAGAGAGACGAGAGAATTTAGAAGTAAAAGAAGGAGCAGAATTGAAATGAGTTGAAGAATGAAGGGTCGAGTCATCGGCATATGAGTGAATAGAGTTTGAAAAGTAGGAATAAAGTAGGAGATAAGACAGAACCCTGAGGAACACCACTATTGACAGAAAAGAAGAAGAAGTCGCCCCATCAACAACAGCCGATATTGAGCGATTTGAAAGAAAACTAGACATAAGTAAGCAAAGAGAAGGAGAAAACCCAAAGGAGGGGAGCTTGGAGAGCAGTGACGCGTGCCATACCCGGTCAAATGCTTTGGATATGTCAAGCGCCACCACGCAAGTCTCCCCGTAGTTCCTAAGGGCGGAAAACATATCGCCAGTAGACCTCGAGCGCCGAAAGCCATACTGGCGATCGGAAAGAAGTGAATGAGATTCCAGATGATCTAAGAAATGAGAGTTGAGAAGAGTTTCAAAGATCTTAGATAGAATACAAGTAAGAGCTATAGGGCGATAGTTGGAAGGATCAGAGCGGCTTCCTTTTTTTGGAATAGGTTGGACATGTGCGTGCTTCCAACACTGAGAGTGTTAGTATTGAGACATAGAGAATATAGATGGAAATGAGCGGCGAAATAGCACGAAGCACACCTCCTCAAAACTGGGAGGAAATGCCATCCGGGCCACCCGCCTTC
>JABUQX010028232.1:0-45303 GCA_015478945.1 Trachelipus rathkii | reverse complement strand
CGTGCGGGAAAAGTAAGGAGGATGAAAATTTGAATGGAATTGGAAATGATGTAGACTTGAATATAATCTGAGAGAACAAGTAAACTAAATGTTGTGTGCGTTAAGCCAGGGTTATATGAGCAGGTATAATAACGTTTTCACCACCTAAGTGGAAGCGACCGAAGACGTATAACATGCCAATATTGTGCTGGGTAAGATCCCAATGCTGTAACGCTCCGCGTGTCGCGTGGGTCGCAGCTGGACGGGTTCCTATCGCATGGGGGTGCCATTTGAAAATTTATCACATTTTGTTAGTCATGGATTGGATACAGGCATATTCACATCGAAACTGCTTACGATGATACTACTTGAATTCTACTAGTTGAGAAGTGCACGTCTGGAAGGCCCAACAATTGTACTGATTCGAGGATCACCCGAAGTATATCCCGGGATACTCGAGAAATCAGGATATAACAAGAAGATCAAGATATGTAATTTTTCGAAGTTATAGTCACATTAAGCATTCATGCGTTGGAGCAACGCTGAGTAACTAGAGCAGCAGACAGCGGGTTCAAGCGTGCTGCTAGGAATCTAAATTCTTCAAAGAGTAATGAAAACGAATTATTATTGACTTGGTTAAAGAATCATCGCAGGCTATCCATAACTGACAGTAAGTTGATTGATTCAGTAAAGGCGCTTCAAGATCAAAAGCAAAATTATTTGCTGAATTTATTGCTGAATTTTAAATTAAGTTATGGAAGCCTCTGCTTTTTATTATCTGAACGTACAAAGTGTTATTCAACATTGTATAGGAGAGTTATAGGAAATAGAGGAAGAATCTTTAGAGGTGCAAGTGAGCTGAATCGTGATCAAGAAGGGTCACTGGTCGGGATAGGAGGCTGAGTCCTCCGGCAGTCGCAGATTAACCAAGCTGTGAGTGCGAAGTCTTAATTCTCAGATCATGCGATCAGCAGATTAGCCACATCATACAATAAGTTTGAAAGAATGCGACCACCAGCCATAGATTCAATGGACCAACTTAATTACGATGTCTAACAAACCAGGAACAAGGTATCTGTTTCACTGTATTTGTTTCGTGATTGGATCTCTTACTTGTCTTAATCTATTGTAGACCAGGGTTAGTTGTAGTTGGGTGTCAAGAGCATTTGGTGAGGTACATTGGGTACTCGCACTCTCGGTTGAAACATGGCATAATTAAATAGTTGGCGCCCGAGACGACAGCGGATGGGTCAGGCAGTTTTTCTGTTTCCAATTCAAGTCGCCCGACTTGGTTGTGACCTTCCTCACCAGCAGTCATCAACCTTATTGATTTTAGTGTGACTTGATTCGAAGATAAAATACCGTAACAATAGAATGCATCGAGGAGATGGTTAAAAATGGCTGAACAAACCAAGGCAGAAGAAATGTCTGAACAACAATATGAACCAGGATAACTTGGACCTGGAATTATTCCTAAGGGATCATAGCGAGACAGCAAAGCAAGAAGATTTTATCAAACAAAGAGTAAAGATAAATAAGAAACAGGAACAAGAAGTTGGAACACTATATACAGGACCTCGTCATTGCGAGACGATGTATAACATCTGGAGAGATTTAAGATGAAAAGGAAGGGGATGGGTTGTCAGTCCCTGATTAATTAATGCCTGAGCTGGTATTTGTCGAATTTATTAGGCTGGATGAAAAAAGATAAGAAAATCATAGATAAAGTAAGTTTTAAGAAACGCCAAGAGGCTGGATATACACTGGAAGGTCCAAGTCTATGGACAGCAGAATAGGAATTCATAGTGCTGCTGGGTGAGGAATAAAACGTAGCGGTAGTTCCGAGATTTTTCATGAGCGCAGAATAGGTCTCGATCCGGCAAAGCAACAATTTTCGGACTGGATGTTCCGTGAAACAAGGTAAATATCAGGCAAGAACCAGGGATTGATACCTCGGAATGCAGGGATTCCCATTGCAGGATGACCAAGTACGGGATTCAGCGATACAGAACACGAAATAATGATCAGATCACACCTCATCCTAAGGCTGAGTTTTTCAATTATAATCAACCTGCGTTATTCGGAATAACGGCTGTCATACCAAGGTCCGAGAATATCGAACGCGCCATTTCAGGTCATCACAATTGAACCTTCCGGGTCTTCGTGCTGGAAGGGTCAAATCGGATTATGGTAGACTTACAGATAGAGAATAATACGCCGGTGGGCGGTCCTGGGAACAAAAGGTCATCGACCGTGATCTGATGGACTAGCAGTTTATCAGGAGATCGAGTAGGGGCGATGGATCATAACCTACTACAGTGGAAGAAGGGATTCCATGTGCCCATCGGATATACGAGGGAGATGATAACTTATGATCGTGGTCTATCTAAATGCAAACAGAGAGACGACTTGCAAGTGAATGAGAGGGATATGGATTTAATGCAACACGCAATATCGGGACATCAAACACCTGCAATGAACCTCAAAAGCATAACATAGAGGAAATCCGCAGATGAAACTGAGCCGAGTTCTCCGCCGTATATCTTCAGGTCCACAAATTTCATCACGACTGGAAGTATGCGTCTAACCTGATTGGCTATGAGTGCTGTATATAAAACAAGTATATGAAGAGACTTGCGCAAACGTTAAAGGTTGTGTGGACGCGCTCCGAGGGAAGATTCTAAGGTATGAGGCTAGAACAAGATTTTATAGTGTCTACTTAGGTGATAGTTTGAGGCTATTGTACTCTGCTCGAGCCTAGCCGACGGATGGCTGCTCGAAGGTTCATCAGAGTGGTTAAATCGATATCTGGGGAGGCTGACTATTAGACGGTGAAAGTTCTTCAGTTGTATATAGCTATTGGGTAAAAGAAAATGAGATACGATACTTTCTCTGATACGGCAGACGACTCGGGCGTTAATGTCGGATGGTATGGAAGAAGTCGAATAGAAGTGAACTAAAAGAGACGAGTACAAAGATCAAGCGGTACCACTCTCGCTACTATAGACATTGTGACGAATATCTATCCGTATGGTATCTGCCTCTTAACGATTAGAAAAGAATAGCTTAGAAAAGCAATACCCCTATGGAGACAAAGACTGGAGTGAACATGACACATTGAAAGAAACTGGGCCATTTTTTGTGGGACGCAGGTTTGGCCTCCTTACAAATCCGAGAATAAGAGTGGTCAGATAAATATATCGAAAATGCAGAAAATGGGAGGCAGGAGGTAGAGTTCCCATTGAGAACATGTGTCTGATCTGCCCGGATTCGTGGGGAGGTGTGATAGTGAAGCAAATCCCCTAATTCTGTCTCAGAAAAATCTGACTATGTTTAAGTGAACGTAGAACAAGAACTACTGTAGACGATGAGAATCTAAAAAGAAATCAGATAAAATATCAACAAAAAATATCTGACGATATCTCGGATAATACAAATAAGACAGTATAGCGGTAGGTCCGTAGTTGGCCAGAAAGTTTTGAAGCAAGAACGCCACACACGATTCGAATACGAAGGATAATATAAGATAACTATGATACTCGGGTAGACTTATCATTGTGACAACCTCTAAACAGTCGCTCCGGATGACAAAAAGGTATGCAGGGCGGTCGAGGAGGGCTGGGATAGCATAACAGTCTAAAATAAGATCCGTCATCCACCACACAACAAAATGACGTGTCCAACAGATAATTAACGCGCCAGGTCTGATAGTGCGGTATGATAAACGGGAATCCTCATTTGTGAGTATTGGTGCTTGATAAGGAGTGGTCATATCCACTTAGTGAATGGCTACAAGGCAATACCGGTAGGGTATTCTTACTTTTGAACTAAGAAGGCCAGAATCTGAGAAGCGGCTGAATGCCAGTTCTTAGGTTCACATCCCTAGCACGCAAAAATACGTCAGTACTGAATAAATATCGATTGAATGTGCCCATTTGTTCTGTAGGAGGACCGCTCAACCGGCAGCGTATTCGAGAATAGTACATATAAGCTAATTACATTCCAGAAGATGAGATATAAAGTAAGACGACGGGGTGTATCCGATATTCTAGAACAGCCCGAACGACGAGGAGAATCGATCTCTGTGCGTGCGGGATCCAAATAGAAAATGTTTTCCCCGGTAAAATGTATACGAGAATCGGCAACAGACCTCCATAACTTCTGATGAGAACCAGAGTATAGTGTAATTGCTTGATCTACCGGAAAGATAATCAGATGAATAGTAGTTCCGGTGAGTAGAATCCGTCACAGCATGGAAACCTAGGAAAGCAGATCAATGCCACGCTCCGTTAAAGCCAACGAACTCCCCCGGAACGTGAGTACTGCACCTACATGGTGGAGGAAACAAAGTAATGACTGATGGTAAAATGATGACGTAATGAAGGAAGTGGATAAATCCGACTCGACAGTAGCGTCCCCGATAGAAATTGCCGAGTCAGCCCAATACATGTGATATCCGGCCTGTTTCTAAGACAGAAAGTCCTTCCAGAGATTAAATGATGAATTGTGGTGGGACAGCTAAAAGGTACACTGGGGAATATTGTGTCCAGTGATCTTAATAGTTATCGAGTACTTTTGAAGTTCACCATAAGTACAGACTCGCGGAGGATTGTACTGGATTTGTGGAATATGATAATGTCGGGGACCGTGAGTCAGTCTCATTAGATAGTCGAATTCTAGAGAAAAGAAATTGAAAACTGTAAAGGACTATACCAATCACGAGCTGCCCTGGAATTGGGATAAATGCGCATTCAGTGGAATGCTGGTCGCAATGTTATGCACCATAAATCATGTTTTCCTAGTTTGAGTCATATTGATCAGAGACAATGCCGGTGGGGTTTTTTCTCTAATAGGTCGCATTCGTTTTCGCCTCACAGCGCGCATATATATATTGTTATGGTGGTAGGGCTCGATGATTTTTTTGGCAGAACTTGATAATTTTGGGAGCAGTGGCACTCAGGGAGAATAATTTGGATCTTAATGACTGATAGTGGAGCAACAGCGAGATAATTGTTCATGCACATAGAGAATACTATCGCGAAGTGGATCAGCGATAGGTACCGAAAGTAATTCTATGTCATGTTTTTAAATGATGCATTAACATAGCACTCCTGATTTTCATGTATTCTTTTATTCATGAGCCAGAGTCTGGTGAATGAGCGAAAAAACCGGTTGTCCGGATGACCCTTAGACTTGGTGGTTTATTCATGTTATTGAACCAGAAACAACATGCCGTAGTCTGAATTTCGCTTGGAGAGGTGGTTGGGAGGCGTCGGCCGTTCCTCAAACCACGTTTCGATCTGAAGTATATTGGCATCCAGGCTTACAATATGATACTTTAGATAAATAATACACTTTTCTAGACAGTTTTCTATCCATACTGGAGAACTGATTTTGACTGACGCAAAGCTTAAGCTTATTTAGTTATACCTCACGTTCAAAATAAAACAGAGGAGAATGTTAAGGTGTGGACTCCTGAGAAAATAAGAGAGAGTTTTTGTTTTTCGGAAATGCTGATAACTGAGCAGCAGCAAGAAGATCTCGTTGATGTATTGATGAGGCACCAGGACGCATTAAGGTTTGGTGATCACGATGTTGGGCTGTAGTTACGGGAACATCTTAACCTCATCAAGCTATTGAGCTAAGCAGTAACCCCACCTGGTATGATTGCCTGTTAATCAAATCGAGTATCCAAGGGACCTCTTTAGTCCCAGGGAAATTATGAAAAACAGAGTGCTACTGAGAAATTGAATTAAGATCAAAGATATTATAGTGCGACCTATGCGAAATCTCCATACTCGGCTCCATGGTTCCACGTTAGGAACAGGCCCGACTGGAGAAATATTACGAATTGTGTAATTCGGATTACTCGGTGAAACTGTTATATGATCGTCACTGAGAAACGAAGATTCGTAGGTTCCCCAATTTAACAGCCCGCAACCTGATTTAGACATGACTTTAGTAGTAAATAAATAAAAAGTAAGAAATTATATTGAGGGAAAAAAAGAAAAATCTTTCTTATTTTCTCAAGAACATATGTCTTGGTGCGCGGGCGTATTACTAGAGTATCAGTGGAAGACCTGATAGGTGCGTCGAAGAATGACAGTCTCTGTTTTCTATCACGCGTTTGGCACAAAATACGAGTCAGGCTGTTGCTTAGAGAAATGCCTTTCGGATTTCAAGAATGGTCCTGCCCCCACTGTTCCGAGGCGGCACTGGATGTCGCATTAACTGGTTACCATGCGTCTAGGGTGCTGGATGTTAAGAGTCTGGACAATATTATCTTAAGCCAGAACCTGGTGCGAAGTATGCATCTTGTCACCTAACCGTAGAGCTCTGTCAAAAGAGGTACTTTCAGCGTTAGATAAACAGAATGGATATGAAATCTGAAAACCAAGTAAATTACTCGTATTGTGCCGTACCATGAGGTAGAATTTCTGGTCCATTTAGGAATTAACTCATGAGTATCCAAGACTAGTGTATTCCTTTTCGCCTATAGACAGGAAGAATGTATAAGGGTGGCTTCTGGAGTTTCCAGCGTACCAACTACAGTACGAGGAAATCTACGTCAATTCTTGGTATGAGGAGTGAATCTTATTTACAGATGACGAGTATTGCCTATAACTGCTCCAACATAAGTAAAGGCGCTTTCTTGTGTCTGCCAAACTGGGGGTTACGATCGCGTGTCCGTACAATGTGACCTCCCCTGAAATGCCTCCGCAGCAGGCGCCTTTGTAAAGGATTGAAGAATGGGGGAAGCGCTTGAGTAATCCCATTTGACTGATGTTCCAGATTATTTCAGCCTTATGTATTCGCCAGATGAATTTACAATGTAGATGCGTCTAATATGGGGCCGGTGCCTATGCCTTTTCTCAAGAGGTGCAAAGATCAAGGGGTGGAAAGGGCAGAAACACCATGTTGCATTCACTATCAATGACCGAAGTCAACGGGCTCAAGAATTAATGGAGTTAGTCGACAAAGGAGTTTGACTGGCATTATGTGGGCACTGTGAAGTCACTCAGACAGTTTCTCCATCAAGGGGGTCAATAGTGTTAATTAATTTTTGCACGGATGCACCATGCCACTGAATATACTTTGGCAAATATGAGTCCTTGTCGGATGGAAGCATTAGCTCTCAGACACATGGAAGGTTGAAATGTCTATGTCTGACTTTCTTGAAATCCGAGCGATAATGACATCAAGAGAAATCAAATGTGTAGCCTGACGCTCTTTCACTTCACCGGGTAGAAGGGGAGCGGTCGGCAAGAACGCCCCACTTGGATATTTTCTTTCTTGTTGAAAGTTACATACTGACGGAATATTTTCCTATAGAGGATTCCCCAGGGGGAGGGTAGTGATTCCTTTATAGTGTTTTCGCAATGTTCCAATATGGACAAGTGGGATTGTCACAGTGGGAAACTGAGAACCTACTGCTTATAGATAGAACTTAAAAAACACCTCTCGAATATTAAACTTAGACAGGGCTATAACAAAATGATCAAAGACAGTTACGTTACTGAGCAGCCTGTCCGAATCACGAGGACCAGGAGGTAACTGCCTATTTCAGAAGTTAGTACTAAGTCCCTTTCACTCCGAATATGACTTTCAAAGTGCCCGACTATTCATATCTACGTGTAAAATCGAGAATCTAATGCGACCCGCTTAAAGTCATCGCGGAATAGCACTTTTACAAGCTGAATTGATGTTACTTGAAAAGATGCTTTGGAAGTGGTCATCCACATATTAATGTAATTTTCTGGATGCCGAAGCTAGATGGAGTTGAGATTAGCGATTATATGAAATTCGACGGAACTCTCAAGTACGCATTGTTCAGATAGGCCGAATATGCGGTAGTGTATGGTATAATAGGCGGACCGTTAGCCCATACATCTTTTATCCGATAATGAGAAGATTCCATCGATTGGAAATACAGAGATGATGACCAGAAGAGAAGACTCGCTTTACACTACAGTGAAAGAGTGGGGCGCAGGGTAGTAGAGTCTAAGCCTACTTATGTCGTCAGTGCAAATGGAATATGTGTGGAAGGACAGAACAAGAGACAGCCCGCTCATTGAATACTAACGCGACTAATATTTTTTGTTTTTAACATTAACTATTGACTCAATTTCTTATTATTTTCATTATAATTTAATGATAATGTAGTGTTTAATATAATGTTCATATATTAAACTTCTTTGATCGGAATAAATTTTTGAAAATGAATATGTTAAGGGAAATTTCAAATAATTTACATAATTATTTAATAAAATGAAGATTGTAGATCAATTAGCACCCATATAACTTGTAACAAAATATATTAAAATGTGGGCTCACGGAATCTAATCACTTTTTCATTTTAAGGTACCAACTCCAGCCTGTGTGGATTCTATTGGGTCGTTTGATGCCCTTTGCTAACGTCTAAAAAATTCTACCAATGTAATCATCGCCTTATTATTGCAGTCTTGGCTGCATCAGAGGTGACATGTGAAGGGTCTTGGTCTTGATAAAACATGACACTGCAGGGACTAAAAAATCTGAACAATAATGGATAGCCATCAAAAGCGGGGACGTATTCGAACCGTTGGAGGAAACCGTTCGAGCAATGATGGCATACCCGACCTCACCTCATGAGGGTAATTTACAAAACTATTACAACAGATGTACAAAACGTAGAAAAATTATGGAAATGTATACTCTAATAACAGACCAATAAAAATTAGTGTTATGCTGATCTAAGTTGTATACCGAACGATAATTATCTGCAGCTAATATGGTGTGTAAAGGTAACATAAGCTGGGTTATAGACAATTAAAAAAGATATTATAAAGCGTAACTTTAATATGGGGTGCTTTTCTTAAAGTGTTCGCAGCTTCCTTAATTATTGGTAATGATGAAAGAACTTCAGAGATAGAGATAGGTAACTGCGATTTGATCGTCATGGATGAATATTCTCAAATGAAGTGGAACACAATGGGTTTGTATAACGATGGGATCTGTGCTAAGCTCACCTTTATTCATTCTCTCTGCGTGTAAGGTTCCTCCCAAAATAGATCAGAAGTACCAAATGTGTACTAAGGGGGTGGGGACCTGTAGGAGTGTTTTGGTGTGTTGGGGATGTAATAGGTAAGGCATGAAAGGGACAAATTCGCTGGTCATTCACTTTGTCCAGTTGGAGCCGAGCACGAGGAAACAGGCATGAGAATGGTTTTATAGCCCTTTTACCAAACTTGCAATCAAATTTTAGTTTAAACCACTTGAGCTTATATTATTTTCAGAATGCATACTGAAGAATTGTTTGAATTTCTGCAACTCTTTTACCAAACTTGCAATCAAGTTTAAAACTTGCTAATACAATGATTTACTAATACCCAGGTACAACCGTTGAGATAAAATATGAACAAGATAAACAGAAGGCTCGATACAACGTACAATAATCAGAAGAAATACAGCTCCAGAATAAATCTCCATTCACAACAGAAGAAACGAAGATATCCATCATAATCAATAGTGATATAGTCGTATTTATAAAAGATTAATGGTAAAATATAATAGAAAAAGATAAAGTCAAGAAGCATTCATATCCTGCAACTATCTGTATGTGAGGACAATCCCCGTTGGATTTCGTGTATACAAGAACGCCCTCGCAGTCCTCCTAACTAAACAGGAAGAGTAAGTATCTGACAAATAAATAGAGTTGAAAATTGAAGGTTTGAGAATGGATGGAAGAAACTCAAATGTATATGTTGGTAGTGAAGATTGATATGTGAAGAGGATCCAATTAAAGTTTTTATACTATGGGACGACCCGAAGATAACTCCATATTGGCTGGAGTTACCAGTTCTACGCTCCTGTTGCGGAACCAATCTGACGTTCTCATATCGTGTGTCATTTGAACTTTCACATTTTGAGTCGCTGGAATTGCGAAAGGAATCTTCAATATTCACCTACTATTAAATTCTACCATTGAGAAGTCCGTTGAAACGACCAACAATCTACTGATCGAATACCGGAAGATCTCCGGATACTCCGAGAAAAATCAGATAAAATGAAATATCACGAATTGTAATTAACCGACGCCGGCCCGAGAGCGTCAGGAGCGGCACTGATCCGGTGAGTTCCGCGCCTATCCGGCCAAGTTTTTGACTATCCGGCATGCCGATATCCATTGTGTATCGGCCGGAATAACCGGCATAATTACTTCCCTAAGTATAGGGATTCTCCCTGCCTTTAAGGAAATATCCAAAATAATTTGAAAAGGTTTATTATAATTACAGGACTTATTATATATACGGAGAGACATTCAAATGGGAGATAAACATATTAATTAATTTATATATATATATATATATATAAATTAGATACTAAGTTTACGTAGATTTTATATAGAGTATAGATAGAGTTACTATCTTCAACTTTCAAGTTCAATATATAAATAAATATAATAGCTTTAGAATTTATTATATATAATAGATATATATATTATATATAATATATGATATAATATAATATTTATATGTTATATGATTATATATATTATATATATAGAGTATCAGTATAGTATAGTATATCTATCACTAGTATATAAGTACATATTCATATAGATTAGTATATAATATATTATATGAATATAGTAATATATAGTATATACAGTACGTAGGCGTATATATATACGTAGGTATAAGATAGTATATATATATATGATATATAGTAGTTCATGTTTATAATTAAATATCTATAGTATATATTATATGTATAATATATTTGATGGCTGGTGTATATTTGAACTTTCGATGCTTGGGTTAACCAATGTTATATATAAAGAAGGAAATATTATTTTGTTCATCATTTATGTTGACTGTAGAATACAATTTTTATCTGAAAGTTGGTGGTGACACGTTTCATAAATTATGGTAAAGAAATATGTCCACAATTAATGGCTATTCAATAGGTCAATAAATATTATAAAAATAATTAAAAATAGTAACGTATAAAAAAAATATGAATATTTACTATATGGAAGGTAAAGCTAGCTGAGAAGGGACAGCCTGTTAATTCGCAATTTTTACCCACATAACTTTTATCTCTCGACGTTTAAGTATGTGTAATTACGCGAACAGTAATTACCAACTGCAGCTTATTTTAGACCGTGTGTTAAAGCATTGGGTATAAATAGCTGTTAGCAGCAGTATATATACGGGGCCACATTCTCATAAATTTAACTTAATAACAAAAAAAAACCCCACGAATTTTATTCTCAATGTTCCGCGCCGCTTCCAGTGATAAAATAAAGAAAAAATTCAAAATTGCAGGGCACAAAACTTGATAAAATGCATTTTGGAAATAAATGATACGTCCTGGCTATTACGATGCGAAAAAGTGGTGCTACGACTGGTCACCGTGTGAATAAATCATCAACTAATCGACATCTATAAACTTTAATAAGGAAATGCGAGAACTACAATAGTTAATCGATACTGAGAATCGTTCGATTAATAGGGGTTATTTTTTACCAAATATCATTTATAATATCGATAAATTTTACATCAGAATTAAAAGAAACCTGTTTAAAAACATGATCCTTTGAAGAAGAAGAAAGAAGAGAAAAAAACACAAAACGAAATTTTTCGGTGTATCGCTATCAAATTCGTACAAAGAGTGGCCAACGTGTGGACTATTTAGTGGACTATAAATTTTGGCATCACTGAAACATAACAATTTTTTCTTTGGATCTCCTCTAACTGCGCGCAATGATATATGGCATTCCGCTAACTGCAAATTCCAAAAACAGTTTTCAAATTATCGCAATTGCAATCTCCTGCAATTTGATTTCGGTATTTCCGCAATATTGGCGGAATTGCGGACTTATAATTGGCGACGTCCACCTCTGAGTATATATATAAGGTATATTACCTATATGTAGATATTAAAGATATTACAATACTAAACACTTTAACATAAACTACAAATTATAAGGCATATATAATATATATATATATGATATATATATAATATATATAATATATAATATATATATATATAATATATATATATATATATATATAATATATTATATATATATATATAGCTATATATATAGTATATATGATGTATATATGTATATAATATATATATATTAATATAGTATTATAAATCGCCCGTTGATTTTAACCATCTCTGTAAAAAAAACTATGATAGCTACGTATAAAACTGAATACATTTTTGAAAATAGCGCGCACATTGTAATGGAGGAAATGAAGAAGAAATAAAGATTATAGAATATGATAAATAAAACTGATAATAGATAATAAAAGGAAGAAATGAAATAAAAGTTAGATAAAAAAAAGTAAATAATACATAATAATTCTCTCGTTACCGGCCCAGCCCAAATTTTTCTGGGACGTGGCCGAAAGTCATCGAAGTCCGCCCAATATTTCTTTTCAATGTTAAGGCGAAACTACCGGCCCGCGCACACACACACAACACACCACACCACACCCACACACACACCGACACACACACACAAACACAACACACACAACACACACCACACACACATCACCACACACACACACACACAGCACATACCACACACACACCCATCTGCACACCACACACACACACACACACACACACACACACACACACCATCACACACACACACAGCACCACACACACATCGAACACACACACACAGCACACCACGTCACACACCACACCAGCAGCCACACAGTAACGATAGCACACACACACACACACCACACAACAGCGCCGCGGAGCAGTGAATGGCCATCTAATGGTCGACCGACTGGAACACACACACACAGCACACGAACACACACACACAGCACAGCACACGCAGCCGCACACTACGCAATCGCACCGCACCGCAGCGCACAGCACGCACGACACGCGCACCAGCGGCACACGCACACGCAGCGCGAAAATGGCCAGGGGTTTCTGCGCACCGCGCACAAAATCGCGCATTTGACGAACGTTCAACCGACGGCAACGAGCGCCACGCGGCGCGCACCACCACACAACACCCAACAGCGGTCACACACCACACAACACACACACAGCACACACAAACACCACATGGATCACACACACACACACACCACACACACGACACACACACACATCACACACACAGTTCACTACACACAGCACAGAGGCCACAGCACACACACACACAACAGTCACACACACACACAGCACACACACACAACACAACACACACAACACACAACACACAGCACACACACACACACACAACAGTATGGGGCGAATGATTGGGCGTGCTTCGTGTTTTCACATCACAACCACACACCAGGCAGGTGGGCACTACACACACCGACACACAGCACACAACACGTGTTAGTTTCGTAGCTGACACACCACGTGTTCGGGCCCCAGTCAGCGCGAGGCCTCACAACACACACACACCACACACGAGGTGTTCACACAACACACTACACACACCCACAGGGCACACACACAGCACACACATGTCCTGGTCGTCCTGAAAGTTGCCACACCAATCCCACAGCACACACAATGCCACACACAGGTTCACACACCACACAACAACAGCATTCTACATAGCACACAACACACGACCACAAAACTAATGGATAGATAGATGTTTCTAAGAGGACAGATAATGATTTTTTTGATTGACCTACGCTTGAGCCTACCCCTAAAGACTTAGTTAACACTATATGCAATTGTTAATTTTTTATTTTTAAATTTAACGTTTATTTTTATTTTTTTATTATATTTACTTTTTGGCCATGTATTTTTAGTTTCACCCCTAAAGTATTGGAAAATAGTCATAAGGAAACACGTTTGTTATCTTTGTATGATGGGATCCCATGTTAACGATTAGGTTTGAAAACGCTACGATTGAGATGATATTGTTTGGAGTTATTTTATTAAATTAATAAATGTTTTTTTTTTAAGTTCATTGTATAACAAAGCACCCCTCTATGCAATGAAATTATATTAGAAGTTTTTTATGTAGATATAGTGTTTTTTTTTTTTTGTAGGGTAACGAATTTCTATTTTCGTTTGACGACTGGGCCATATATAGTATATGATATAATATATATATATATATATGATATCACAATATAGTTCTATAATATATGAGGTATATATATATATAGGGATATATATATATATTACCTTATTATAATACCCGGTAATAGCGTCGGCGGAGTGACGTTGGCGCACGTTAAGGTATAACGTTGCCGTCTCCCCTTTCATCTAAATACACTTTTTATGGATTTTTTTTCCTGAAAATCAAGCGCTAAAGTAGTGTCAATAGCGGAAGCACACAAAAAAATAGTTATAATAAGAATGTAATTTCATAAAATAATTCCATAGTTTTATAAAGTTTAAATAAAGATCATTTAGACTCAGTTTAAAGGGGTGAAATTGGGCCACCATTGGGGGTGAATTGGGCATCTTTTTTAATTCCTCTTTTATGTATAGAATTCAATTTAATATTTTAATTTTTACTTAATATACGAAATTTTTTTATTTAATTAAAATTAGTAAAGTAATAAAACGTTGTGATAATGAGCTAATTTATCTAAGTAATTACAAAATGTGGTGCCCAATTCACCGCATATCGTGGGACAATTGTTGACACTTATTTTTGAATTCATAGTTTTCAATTTTCAGCAGTTTTTGTTGTAATAGATTTTTAACACCTCGATAAAGAGATTGGTCGTTTAATTTCGTGATTTTCAAGTGAACTCTACTACATAAAAATGTCAATAATAAAGGCTACATACACAAAAATAAGAATAACAATGGTGCGCGCAATTCACCCATCCATCATTTTAATAGGGGGATGATCGGCGCAGAGTTAGGTCGCCAAGCGTATTTAGACCACTATGCAACTGGTTTGGACAACAGAAGAAACGTTTAATTTGCAAGTTTTAAAGGCTAGCATACCCTCAACGCTGTAAATATACTGAAATTACATAGACTATCCATCAGACCAGTTTCGCTATCTTCAGCTTATTATTAAAAACTAAAGTTAATAAAAAGAAACTTATATTTCACAAATGTGTAAATTCGTATTTCTAAAAGTATTATTATTATTATACCACTAATATTATTTATATTTTTAAAAAAAAAGAATATAAAAACTCCTCTAGGCCCTTTAGAAAATCATAAATAAAAAAACTACTAACCCCCACGGATGAATGCAAAAATATTATTGTTTTTTAAGTTCATCTTAGGTCACACGCCGCTCCGACGCTATATAATAACAGGACGCCGGATATCCGGTATCCGGCTATCTCGGGCTTAATTCGACGTATCCGATTATCCGCCGGGATTATCCGAGGTTTAACTTCCAGCCGATATCCTGTAAGCTGCCGGCTATCGGCTAATCACATCCGGTGTCCGCATCTCCGCAATTGTAATTTAAGTTAGTCACATTAGATTGCTATTTGGGCACCTAGTCCGAGGTAAACACACATCGGTTTCTCACGGGTCTAGTGTCTTCGAAAGATAAATATATGCTCCAGAACACCGGTCTAATAAGGTACTTTTAAAGAATCCAGATCGGGCAAGGGGCCTATTCCATCATTCTGGAAAAGAAGTGGATTGACCTGCAGATGAAAGTCAGATCAAAAATCTTCTACGTGATTGAAGTATTCTTCGCTAGAGTAACCATGATTTGAGATGAAGCCGCTCTTTGATTATCCCGAATGTGCCAGCCCTGTGTGAGTTCGTCATTGGCATAGGACAGTTACAGGAAATTAGAGGAAGAGATCTTAGAGGAGGGCAAAGTAGAAGCTGAATGCGTCTGATCAAAGAGGAGTCGCTGTCGGGGATAACGAGCTGAGCTCACCCGCAGTGGCAATTACCAGTATGAGGCCGAAAGCCGTTAATTTCTCTCATCGAAGCAGATAGCCATCATTACAGCTAAGTCTGAAGAAGAGAGAACGACACCAGGAGGATTCAAGAGGAACTTATATAGACGTCTACGACCAGGAACAAAGGTTAATCTATTCATCGATGGTAACTCATAACGATTCCTTTACTTTCTTTAATTACATTTGATACCTGTGTAATTATAGGTTGTCAAGAACTTTGGTGAGCTACAGGGTTGGAATCGTCCACCGTTACATAGACTATATAACGAGACGTCTTCGTAGCTAGTATAGATATAAATAGAACTATATATATGTATATATATACTAGTATATAATATATAATAATACTAGACATATATATACTATATATATATCACGTGATATTCATAGATATATATACTAGCGTATAATAGCTATTGTCATGTGGTATAGGTATCACCGGTGCATTGTTTACTTTAGAAATCTTCGAATGGAAATGATACGCGTGACAGGCCCCCAGAACCGATGTAACACTGGCACCATGAAGTTTACTCAGAGCCAGCAAACACATGACACGATAACGGCTCTTGACATCATAATACAACAACATTCGAAACATGGAGAAAATCCATGACACAGATCCTGGAAACAAACTTACACATCATATGAGGAGATAGACATACACACTATATGACATTAACAAATCCTTTCACTTCGTTTCACAAACATCTTCAAATACAAAACTTGCGATGGGCTATCTTTAATAGCGTGGGCAATTAAGCATAATATAATACAATAATACGACAATCATGTTTAGAAATACTTGATAAAAAAATTAGCTTTTTTTCTGGAAGAACAATAAACAGAGCACCAAACCAAGTAATAAAAAAATAAATTTCATTAAACCCAATAAATACAATACTACAAATTAACCCTTAAACTTAAATATCATAAAAATAATACCAGACAGACATCATATATATATGAACTAATAATACAAATACTATAATATAACATATAATATCACACAATATCCACATAACTACCACACAACTATATATAATAACATCACATCAAATACAATAACTATCAAATAGTAAAATGTACCATAGAGGGGAGTGAAGTTACAGCAATGGCATGTAGACTGTGTTAAATTGTATCCCTTGTACATAAGTTTGAAGATACGTAAAATCACATAAGAATAGTAGGTATAGGCTTATAGTTAGCCTACAAAACGAAAAATGTAACATATTCTGCTATAACACAACCTGAGACACAATCATTGAATTGCAGCAGCATCAGAATACACCAAACCCACAACCATACATAAGATACACATTTTCCAACACTGTCAATAAAAACGGAAAAATACAACAACAACAAACGAACCCCCTGAGACACCATAACCAGATGAGCGATGACTAAGACTAGAATATATCGACACCTAAGCGCACAACATAGCCACAGAGAAAGCAGACACACACAACACGAGAGACCACACCAGAGAAGCGAGAGAGAGAGAATGACATGAACATCATCCTACATAACCCACACACACAGACGCCGAAACCGTTGCAGAAGAAAGAGGCAAAAATACTTCTGTAACTAGTGACAACCACTCTTATAATTAATTAAACAATTGGTTAGCGGCAGCGCAGTGAATAATGAATACATAAACCCGAGAGGGGTTTACGTCATGTATAATGAAATGCAATAATTTTAACCGACTTGGCAATCAATTTTTGTAATTGTAACATACCCTACCGGCGTGTAGGTTTTATCAGCCATGCTAGGCATAAACGAATCCTGCGAACCCTAGCATGGATGAGCGTCGCATGATGTTTGCCCACTTAAACGCTACGTCACGAGACAAAGAGAAATCTCGCGAGAATGCTTCCTAACTGTCCCAACGAAGAGGCATATTACTCGACGGATTCCTCCGCTCGCACTCGACCGTAGGGCGCAAACCAGGGTACGCTCGGCGCATGGTGAAATAATAATGAGGCGGATAAACCGGGTATTATGTATAATGAAATGCAGATGAATTTTATAACGGCTTGCCAATTCAAATTGTGTAATTGTAGAACTTACCCTAAAGCCACGCTGCTTGATAGGTATCACCAAGACGACGATCTGCGACGTCGTACCGCAACGCGCGCGCCGCCGGGCCATCGAGTGGGCCGTGTTGCGCCCGTACGCGATCGGGAGCGGGAGAACCGCAGGGCTGCCTGTACCTCGGCGGTAGACAGCATTGCTCGTTTCTCTTTTGTTCGTGGCTAGCGTCTGGGGCTTCCAGCTATGCACGCTTCATGCCTGCTAGGGTGCCAGGATTTCGTATCCTAGATGGTGAAAATCACACTTAGGGGTATTTCAATTATACTACTACTATACTATTATAGTATCATATATATATATAATATATATAGTAAGTATATATAATTAGGTATATATATAGTAGATATATATATATGGGTATAATATTTAAAAAAAAATAAACTAACACTTATCTTAAAATAAAGTTGTCCAATAACAAAAAAAGTTATCATATATTAAAAAAAATATTGGAAATTTCGGTTTTGGTTTTGACAGAATATATTTAGAAAAATGCAGAATGAATAAATATTCAATTAATTAAAGAATATGCTCATTTATTAAGTTACAAGAGCAAAGTTAAGTAGCGTCACTGGATTATTTACTTCCCTCAGATTCAACGAAAGCATCACTACTCTAGAGGCAAAACCGGCAGAAGATGTACTAGCCGAGCACCAAAAAAAGAAACCAAACAACAAACCTATCTGATTTTTAAAGAAAATTCTGCAAACAATACTTTTACATTCAAATATTTCTAACCCTTGTTAAAAATACTTCATATTGAAAAAAAAATTAGAATTAGAAACTGTACACTGAATATTAAGCTAGTTATGATAAATAACTTTAGTAAGAATGAGTCTTAATATAAGCTAAAAATAAACGGATAAATTAATTAGATGATCAGATACCAGTCAAAAATTCACATAAAAAAAACTTCTTCCTTTACATTCAGAAGCATTGACCATCAAATATTATCGACTACGAACATTTGAAAAGTTAAAAAACTCAGTGCAAAACGAATTTTACAGCAAAAAGACTAAAGTCATGTTACAAGAAACCATATACAAATAAATAACTGCTTTAAGCACTTTTGTTGTATATGCAAGAATATTAAAATCCTATAACGATTAATGATAGTAAGACGTGAGCACGCTGTTGACTCAAAGGCAGACCAACAGATGAGAATGACAGGTAATGTCATGGATCAGAACTCTATAAATATGAAATGATGCACTGACCAATCACAAGCATCGGTCTTCACATGCAGAAAGTATGATTGCCAGGAGAACGACAAGTCGCTGTTCATATACAAAAGACTTTAGCTTCTAATATGCACAATTCTAGCTCCTTTGATACGTGTTTTATCAACCATCAGAACAAACCTCAGTTCAGCAAGACCAATAAAAAATATAGTACAGTTTTTACTGAACTGAACCAGACCGTGTGTACCACTATGCATAGTAGAAGCGAAGGGAAGTGCGATTTGTTAGATGTCGTATATCCAGACTGAAAATAAATGAAAAAACGAGCACACGCTTCTGAATCGTCACGCTCAAGCGTCAATCCTTTACATTTCTTCTCACGGCTCCAAACACGCTTTTATTCAAATTCGATTTAAGATAAATAATGATACAATAGATCTTGTCTTTCATCAAGAATGCATTGTAAAACTTCGACGAAGATTTATAGTCATATACTAATATATACTTAATAATATATAATTAGAATATTAATATATGAATATATAGGTATCCATATACATAGTATATCTGTAAGTATTGACTATAGTAACAGCTGGCGTAATTTAGGGCGGGGGGGGCCCCCCCCCCCCAGACTGATGTCCCCAGACCCAGAAATTTTCTAGAGCACTAAAATTTTTGTAAGTATCACAATATGAGCTTCCGGTGTAATATATAAATTGGGGCAGAAGTTGTAATTAACATTTTCGATATAATTTTCTACCTACGAAATCCATAATGCCGAATTTCATGTAGTTCAAAATAAACTTTGAAACCGATCAGAGAAAATGCAACCATTAGAAATTTCAGCTGATTTTGCAAGAATAATTGTAAGTCCGCGCTATCGTGAAGCTGAACTGGAGTATAAGAAATTGCTGAGTAGGCGGCAGAAATTAACGAAATTCCCAAAAAAGTCACAGACACACACATTCCTACTGTCTCCGACCCAGACTTAATTATCGCACATAGCATTTGATTATAAGCCAGTTTGTTGATCATTTAATATCAGCATTAGGAGAGAGGTTTTAATTTTCCTTGCCAATGTTCGTGTCCACAACTAGGGAGACGGGAACGAGTGTAATGGCCATAAAAGTCAGGAGTAAGATGAAAAGATTGTAATAAAGTATTTCATACCTCGGCAAGGGATTGCTTCGATCAACGACCAAAAAAAGAGTACATGGCTAAAACAGAAAGGGATTTTACTGGAAGTTGATCATGGCATCACAGCAAGCAGGTCTGAGGACCAAAAACGCGCATACTAGATGAGGACTAGTTCCCTGCAACCGCAGCTATCACAATCTACCCTAAACAGCATCTAAAATCCGATGCAAACTACTCGGCAAATTTCTCCCAGGATTAGAATGTTCGGCGTCACATTTGACCCGGGTTCTTTTCGGGATTAACCATGTCGCGATCAAGCCTACTTTGAGAATAATATTGGAGAGATGAAAGACTTGAGTTGACTCGCTCTCGTCTCTACAATAAATGAAATATATTGAAATAGAAAAATTGAGATTGGAAACGGCCGGGACTCCGTCGTAACATCCGATCTTAGCCGATTAAATTTACACCAATTGTTAGGGTTAAGATCATTTTAAGTATTCATATAAAATTCCCTCCCCCATTTTTTATATATTTGTAATATTTTGTCTTCCGAACGCTTATTAGATATACTGACCTATATCGTATACATATATATTCTAAAAATATAAGTATATATTATATTATAAAGTATGATATATTATATTTAATATTAAATATACGGAACTAATACTTACTACTAAAGTAATACTCAGCGCGCTATATTAATTACTAAAGAATGATGTTTTGTTCTGGCCCCCCGGATAAAAAAGTCCTCGGGATACGCGCACTGTATATATATAATAATATATTAATATATATATATATCATATACTTTTTAACCTATAATTATAGGTATCATATAGTATAATAATATATACTAACTAGTATACTATATATAGCTGGTAGTATATATATGGCATATATATATATATTATATATAGTATATCTATATACTATATATATATAATATAATATATAATACTAATAGTAATTATATATAATATATATATAGTATATAATATATATATACATATATACTATATATTATATTAATATATACTAAATATATGCTATATATAAATATTAGTATACTGATATTACGTACCTATATATATAATAGTATATATATATATTATATATTAGAGATTAAGAATTATAGATTAGATAGAAGACTTTTGTGGATATGGCGGTATCAGTCATCGGCAAATGTGGTTAATATGGCCGATACTTCTTATTTTTGGGTGAAGAATTATGAGAAACCTTTGGATTTAATAATCACTATGTGAACCAAAAAGGGATGTTTTGTTTTTATTTTTTTTTATTGAATGCTATATTTTTTTGACGCAGAATACGAACATAGAACTCTTCGTTTTTTTCTATGAGCGTATGTGAGTTTATTGCAATATTTTAGTTTTGGCCTTTTTAAGGTTGTTAATGAGCGTACACTGTAGGTACTTATTACAATTGTTTTATTTGAAAATTTACAATTTATGAAGAAACTTAAAAATAAGCTTTTTACTTGATAAGATACATACTAACATATCGCCAAAATATTTAGTCCAATAGCGTTTAACATGCCATAAACATGCTTTGCATTTAAAAGTGCTTGTTCATCGTGTTTTATTATGTGATCAAATTTTTTTTTTTCCATTTGTCTGAAATATCCTGGTTGTAAATCTTCACCCTGTGGTATATTTGTAGAATACATTCCAATCTATAGAAAATTCCGAAAAAAAGGCCCAAACTGGCGAGTGTAAATCAACGCACCTTTAATGCAATATTGGGACCTCCATTATTTTAGTAACGATTCAATGAGCATCTTTTATCAGCTTGTTTCGTAATTTGGATCTTTACAATTTCTTAAAATCCCTGAACCACATTGTGGAATGCATACCAGGCATCATCCTGTTAATCTCATCCTTTTCTTCAATTTCAAGGATTTAACGCATGTTTCAATGAGGCTCAAGTCCTCTTCCACGACAAGAAAAGAGACAAAACCGCTGCTAAAGATATATATATATATACATATACTATATAATATATACTATAATATAATATATATAATATATACTAATATTTAACAAATTATTTATTAATTTTATATATATATTATAATATATATATATATCATATATATACTAATATAATACTAGCTTAAAATACGATAAAACTAACCTTGTAGATATATATATTATATATATATGAACACAAACCTCAAAATATATACAGACCATTATTGGTAAATTCAATAGATATATACTACTCATCAAAATTAGCTCACCACACAGAAGGGTAAGCAGGCGAAAGAAAAGGTAGCAATAGGTTGAAGAAGTCGAAAGAGCACTTTATGTAGACAATGACAATAGCATGAGTGGTTTCCTGCCCAGACGTAGGTTGATAGAAGTGTGAGGCCATGGTGCAGGCCAGAGATGTCTCCAGCAGTAGGTTCGCAGGATTAGGCCCAACTACAAACCACACTAACTGTTGGTACGTATCAGGCGATGGACCGCTTGTTGGGTGTTGAAGTCTGTCGCAATACCCGTGTAATGAACCCCTCTGGCACGGATGACTGCTGACAGCGTCCTTGCAGCTCTCGGATGCGTGGGGGAATGGTCCGTTCACGATGATCCGATCTCCATACGTCGGTGCAGTGCCTGTCGCATGGTCCGGGGGGTCCGGTGAGAGGGGTTGCAGGTCCTGTCGGATATCGGAGCGTTTCAGGATTATTCCACAAAATGTCGAGTTAGGTTGAGGGTCCGGACTAAATATGCTTGGCCACTCAACGGCCGTAATTTGAAGCCGTCCCATAGAGGTTTAGGAGCGCTGTATGGTCTTGCAGTTATCATGCTTTAGGAGAATGAAAGACGCAAGTCCCGATGTAGGGGGCTATGGCTACGACATATGGTGCGCAGGCATGCTGTGATATAACTTACGGCGTAAGAGTGCCTCCCATCGAAAGGTGTGCACCGGCTCGTAGTCCGATAAAAGCAGATGCGTCACCGAGACCATAACGACGCCCACCTCCAAACGGCGGCACCTGCCCCACGCACATTGCATTGCGCAAGTACCTCTCCGTCGATCGTCCAGTATATAAAACTCTAGGCAGCCTGCTTCCGCGAGCGTACGGAAACACTCCTAGACTGTGCCGTAAAGAGCCACCCTGTTGCCCAACTGTTTCCGATTCTTCTTGTTTCATATTTTTGTGATGTATTTCTGTCTCTTTTTCTTATTTTATATTTACTTATAGATTTCTTATTTTTAATATCTTCTTTTCTGATGTGTTCTCCGTGTGGTTGTGTCGGGGTGGTATTTTCTTTATTTGCTATTGTTTCTCTCTGCGTGGGTGCTGGTTGATTTTTGAACTTCTTTAATAAATAATTCTTACTGCATTGTGTTGTGTTTTTTTCTTTTTTTTTATTTGTCTTTTGTTTTTTTGTTTTTTTTTTTTGTGGTGTGTTTTTTTTTTTTTTTTTTTTTTATTTTTTTTTTTTGTTTTTCGTGTTTTTTTTGTTTTTTGTTTTATTGTTTTTTTTTTTTTTGTTGTTTTTTTTTTTTTTTTTTAGGTTTTTTTTTTTTTTTGTTTTTTGTTTTTTTGTTGTGTTTTTTGTTTTTTTTTGGTATGTTGTCGTTTTTGAGTTTTTATTTTGTTTTTGTTTTTTTTGTAGTTTTTGTTTTTCTGTCTTTTTTTTTTTTTTTTTTTTTTTTTTTTTTTTTTTTTTTTTTTTTTTTTTTTTTTTTTTTTTTTTTTTTTTTTTTTTTTTTTTGTTTTATTTGTTTTCTTGTTTTTTTTTTTTTTTTTTTTTTTATTGCTTTTTTGTGTGTGTTTTTTTTTTTTTTTTTTTTTTTTTTTTTTTTTTTTTTTTTTTTTTTTTTTTTTTTTTTTTTTTTTTTTTTTCTTTTTTTTTTTTTTTTTTTTTTTTTTTTTTTTTTTTTTTTTTTTTTTTTTGTTCTTGTTTTCGTTTTGTTTATCTTTCTTTGTTTACTATCTTTTTCTTCTCTGTTGCCGTGTATCTCCATCCTTATCTTTATCTTGTTCAGATTTTTCTGTTTGTCGTGTTTGTGTGTCTGCCTCTCGTTGATGCACGTCCAGTTTATCGTTATAAATGGTCTTTCTACGGGCGTGTTGTGGCAGTGGCGCTGTTAGCCCTTGTCTCTTCATGAAAAAGACGCCAGGGGAGACCGAAAAAAAATAATAAATCATGTGTCCAGGGTTCCTGGGTACCGTGGGAACTACCTAGCCTGTGTGCCAATCGTTTGTGTGGCTAGAGGCAGCGATACGTCACATGTCAATGCCGCGGTACCATGTGTCGGCTTCGAACGGTGTGTGGTTGTTATCTTTACACTTCCACATTTGGTGAAATAAGTGCTTAATAACATAGAATATCCAGACAAGCCATAACAAAATCTGAATCTGGGGCGCACTGTCTTACCACTGTTGCCTTGCAAATTTTAGTAAAAGTGTCTAATTAATGATTGATTACCTTAAAATGCTGAACAATTCTAAGAAGATCATTTAAGTTTGTACGCTACGCTTCAATATAGGCTTATTGCAACTAGATTTAGAATGGTAGGCTAAAATAATGTATTAATATACTGTTATATATATGATATACCCTCACACACACAAAATTAAAAAAATAATTATATTATATATATATATATATATTATCTTATTTATATTATAATATATTTATATATAGGTATATAAAGTATATTTATGTATATAGCTGATAAAGATATATGAAGGTATATATGGCTATATTATAGTATACTACCATACTATATATAGTATATATGTATAATATATATTATATATATATAAGTAATTAGTGTACTTTAAGCATGGGCAAACGCACAATGCAACTGACTGTTACTCAGTGGCATGATAGTCGATGTAAGGTCGACCCTGACAAAGGACTGGCGAAGATGCCAATAATTAAGTTTGATGCTTCATAACATATAGAACGGTCAAGTGCTGGAGATAGAAACTAAAACAGTTATTGTGGAATTGCATGATAAAACTGCATAAAAAAGATCAGAAGCAACAGAAAAAATGAAATATCTTTGGTTACACTTTGGTTTAATAACTAGTTTCGATATCTAAAAAGGTTCTGAATAAGAATTCTGTAAGCTACTGAAACCCACAAGAATTGGCAATCGTCCGACATTGAACCAGCTTCTAGAATGCAATTGTAAATAGCATACTTAGGGACAAGGAGCTTGCTCGTGTGGAACAAAAAAAACGACAAAAAAAAAAATGTTCACAGAAATGGGTAGCCCGGCGCTTATAGCACGCCCTGGCATCGTGCGAGGCTGATAGTGAATATGGTTACGGCTCGTTTCAGGACAAATTAGAACCGTACTGAGAAAGGAAGAGGATCTTTGCCATAATGCTCATACTTTGATAGTTCATGGGCCATAATTGCTTGACATCCTCATTCACCTTCAAAGCGAATCACCTGCCGCAAGGAACCTCATCGAGAAAACTGAAGAGGACAGTCATACCAAGGAGCAAAGATAATAAATTCTAAATCTGTGTAAAGGAGGGGTGAATGAGTGCTCTACGAATAGTAGTGAATAGAATGCAGGATACAGAAGAGATTCACGTTATCATTGTGGTGGCATGAAAATGACAGGCCAGAGCGTTCCATTAGTTACAGTGGCTTGCAAGCACATGGAGTGCTTATCAGCTCCTCCACTCATTCAGTCGAGAGTGAGTGTTTATTTTTAGTGTAGGTGGGAAATGTCAAACCACCACCCCAAAAAAGTGAACAGGCGTCTCGCCAAGATAGCTTAAATGAATAGCTTAATGTTTTTGCATAATGAATTTGAGAATGTTTTGAATTTGAGTATTGAATGATGATCTATCTTTATCTTAAAGGAGATATTATGTGATGTTTGAATAATAGCGAGTTTTTTTATTTTGTCTTTTTCAGCTGATTAATTGAGTCATTTTTCCATGTTTTTTATTCTTGAAACCTGAACGACACTAAAGCACTCTTGCATATTTGAAATCAATGTTGAAACATGAACTAAACGCTTGAACGTTGTTATACCTTGCTGGAAAATGGAAATGGAATCTTTTTTTGGAATAAACACAAACATAAAAAAGTTCAAATTAAATATTTTGAAAATTCATTATTATTCCTTTAAGATACTATTTAATTTATAAAATAATACTTGGGCACAACGAAATATGAAATAAATGACTAATATTGGTTGTACAGGGATTGCAATCCTGAGTTGCTATGCAGTACCAAATGTTTCTAGGATTTGAGTAAAATAGTCGAGTTAATAGTTGGAATAAAGTATCGGTATCAGTTTCAGCAACTAAAAAAATATAGAGTATCGGTATCGGGCTCTTTTCTGGTATCGGTACATGTCATAATTATATGTATTATAATATATAATTATAATATCAGTATATATATTATATATATATATAGTATATATATATATAGGAGGAGTTTAATTATATATATATCATATATAGCTATAGTAGTGACCTATGTACTATATAATAAAGCTATATATATATATGTATATATATATATAATACGTATATATAAGTATAATATATATATATTAATCGCGATATATGAGTATATAAGTATATATATTATATATATATTATCTATTTAGTATATATATAATATAATATGTAGTATAATATATACAGTATATAGTATTATATATATATATATATATATACTATTAGTACTATATATATAACTAGGTTAGTATAATAATAACTATATAGGTATATACTACATAAAAGATTTTACACTAAAAAACCTACGTTAATTTATATAATATACTAATGAATGAGATAAATGAATAAAAAAATAAAATAATAATTAAAATAAAATAATAATAAATACTAATAATAATAATAATAAGTAATAATAAATAATAAATAATAATAGATAAAATAATCAAAGAAATTTCATTGCATTATCTTCTCAGTGATAGCCAAGAAGGAAATTCCATGAAATGCGTTGCACTGAATTATGTATTCTTCACTTTCGTAAGAGCAATTAAATAAAAAAGATTGAGATCTTATTTGTAGCAAGCTTAAATATATTAACAGTGGTATAAGTGTAGTATAAGTACATAACTCATTATGACTATATAATGTATAACGTAATAGATATATACTATAGTAATACTCATATAGTATAAGTATAGATATATAGAAAAAGTCAGTAAAAGATGATATATATATATATAAGGTATAATAATATATTAGTATAGAACCATAGTATAATACAGCCATCTAGTGAAGGTAGGTACTAATATTTAGGCTGTATTACGATAGACGGACTGGTTCTAAGATGGACCACTAGCTCTAAGGGAGGGTGAAAACATCATTGGGGAAAATGAGATTCGTAGTTTTACCCTATCCATTCGTGTTTGCGGGTATGAGCACCGGGATCAGTGTGTGACCCTCGCGAAAGATTTCCATCATGAGACACAACGCTCGAACTACTTGTTCGTCCTATCATTGCATCTCTTCTAGAACAAACTGGAATCAATCATCTGGCTCTTGTCTCACTTGGTTTTCTACACACACTTCTCTTGAACAATAGGAATCTCTTTTAATTCAAGTAAATAGTTTTTGTCGTGCCGTGCGAATTTTTTTTCTCAACTGATTGCCATATCCTTTGTAAAGTAATATCATGCTTCTGTCTGTCTTTAAACTCAGCTCTATCTCGTATGAGCTCTTGTATCTGTCCGCCTTCTGCGTCTGATACTTCTGCAGGTGCTGCAATATTAAGGGTATCTTCCTTTTCTTCTATAAATGACCCTTTAGATACTTTATTATCTTCTTCATTATGAATAATGTGGTCTTTGTCAGCACTTTCAGTCTCAGGATGCTGGGCTGGGGTTAATACCTTAATAGGAGATTCTTCTTTCTGTTCAACTATGATAACACCTCCATCACACGTTGGTTTCAAAATGGAGACTTCTGCATCTTCCACTAACTCCTTCATTTCTTGTTGACTGGTCTGGGTGGCTTCGAGCCTTGCAAGTGATTCCACACTTATATTTTCTTCGACCTTTTCAATGTTAGGGGAAACAACTTCTGAGTTGTTTCGTCCTGCTTCGTGCATGGATACAGACACTTAGTCCCATTCCACTCATCATTAGGCTCAAAAGGAGGCAAGGCCCCTTCAACATTGCCCAGAATCAAGTCGTAGACGACGTCTGGCATTACAACAGCCGTCGCCTTTCCCACGTAATACGGAGTATCCAGTATCACACCTCATCAGACGGTCCAAGTGCTTAGTGCTTATCTTATTTCTCTTGATTTAATTATACATGTAGTTTTAGGATTGAGAAAGCTCACTTTTCTTACTTGCGAGGGTGGATCGAAATACTGACATATCTCCGAAAATATCTGTCCCGAAATCGTGAGATTCGGGAACAATTCTCTGCACAACAGGCAGGCGATGAGAGAAATCGTCAGTTCCTCCCACCATACACAAATCTGCAGACTGAGGTGGCTTTTCACTTTCCACTGACAGGACTTTATCCTTAGCAGAAATATCTGCGGATGCCACAGGGGTTTTAAACTCGTCTCTTTGTCGATTATTGAATGTACTGAAGCTTCTACCGCTACTACTGTAGGGTGATACTCAGCAATCTCTTGAAATGTGTCCTCTGCGTTGACACTTGTAGCATGTTACAACGCTCCTTGGCTCACTTGAGCTTCTACGGTTTTTCCTTCTGTTATCGTTGCTCCTAGTAACGTTCGCCGACCCATTATTCCTTTGGAGTGACGTATTTTGGTTTGTGGACTTTCCCTCGCTGAATTTATGATAGCTACTTCCTGGTCTGCTTTTAAAATTGTTCTAGTGACTGTTTCGTGGCGCTAAGCTTATCTTGTGAGCTTGTAAGAAATTTTCTGAACTTACAATAATTTCTGTCATTTCTTTCTTGTTTTTTTCTTTCAAAAATGTGGCTAGTTCTTTCGGTACAGTATTCATGTACTTCTCTACTGGGAAAAATTTTAACAACTCCTCAACGCTTTCCTTAACGCCGGCAGCAGCGATCCATTTCTTTAAAGCATCTCATATCTTCTTCATGTACACATTAGGATTGTCATCATCGGTCGGGGACATTGATTTGAACTTGGAGCGATTCCCGCTCTCGGTCAGGTCATAACGTACTAACAAGGCTTTCTTGAGGACGTCATAGCTTGACGCATCCTCAACGGTAAGTTCGTTGTACACTTTTACGACTTTCCCTGTGAGGACCGACCCCAATAAGTGCGCATATTTTTCCTTCGGGATGGCGTTTGCAATTGCTTGGTTTTCAAACAGTATGAGGTAGTCTTCAATATTGTTAACCTTTTCGTCGAAATTCGGGATCTTTAATTTAGGGAGTTTATCATGAAAAGCGCTATTTGAAAGAGGAGGGTTCTGTGCTGCAATAGTCGCATCATGCTGTCTTTGACATTCCCCTCATCAAGTTTCATTTTTAACATTCTTTCCTCTGATTCTCTGGCATCTTTATCAGCTTCTAATCTCACCTTTCGTTCTTCCGATTCGGCTTGAAGTTTTCTTTCTTCCGCTTCTGCTTTAAACTTTCTTTCATCAGCTTCTGCTTTAAGCTTTTCTTTCTTCAGCTTCTGCTTTAAGTTTTCTTTCATCAGCTTCTGCTTTAAGCTTTCTTTTTTCAGCCTCTGCTTCCATTTGTAATCTTTGTTCTTCTAAACTTGCAGCAATTCTTCGTTCCTCTATTTCAGCTTGAATTCTCTGTGCCTTTAACTATTTCTCTTTTGCAATTTTCTGCTCCTCAATCTCCTTCTCTTTTGCGATCCTTCGCTCCTCAATCTCTCTCTCTTTTACAGCCTCTCTTTCGCGCATGCCCTCGTCCCGCCAAAAGTTGGCGTCTGCTCCTGTCAGACCCAAACCTTTACACATCTCCAATAAAGCTTCGTTACAAGCCATAAATACTCTATATTTTAGAAGTTTAGCCCACAGTCACGAATTCCTGTTTTTCTGCTTTCAAAAATTGAGCTATTTCCTGAATTTTAGCCCTACCTCATAGTGTCAAAATATATCTCGTACTTAAATATATATATTATAATATAATATATATATATAATATATCATATTATATATATAACTTACATATTTAATATAATATATAGTATATATTTACTATACATATGATATCACTATATATATATAATATATATATATATATATATTAGCTATATCCGATATATATATCTATCATCTAATATCATTTTGATATAAATCTTGTTCTCCAAATCTTATAGCAAATTGATTTTTAGCGATTGTTCCCCAAGACGAGTCAGGCTGCGGGAAATTCAAAAAAAACTCACTAATCTTAACACAGATGAAAATCAGCCGTGACTTTCGATCCTGCCCAAAACTACTATTGAAATAACATATATACTGTATATTCTTAAATATACAATAAGTTCCTATTGGACCATATAAAATAATAATATATACTATATAAATTAATATATAATATTATTATCATTAATTATATATTATACTATATATATTATATATATATAATAATATTATATATATATAATATATATATATATATATATATATATATAATATATAGTATTATTCATATACGTATAATATTATAATATATATAGTATATATATATTATATATATATATATATATGTAATATATATATATATATATTTATAATTTATATATATATATATATATATATATATATATAATAATATAAGTATATATATATATATATAATATAATATATATATATATATATATTATACTAATATATATATTATATAATATATATAAATATATAATATTACAGTATATAATATATTATAATATATATATATATATATATATATATATCATATATATATATAAATATATATAATATATATACTATATATAATAATATATATATATATATATACCTTTTCAATTCTATAAGCACTATAAAAAAATAAACTTTTAAATAGCAATAAACTATTAAAAACAATTATCTCAAGATAATTTCAAATCACAACCGTTTTAATGACGAAACGAGAATAACGCATAACGTTCTGATAAACGTCTCTTTATTTAATAACAACAATATCCTTGAAAATAAACAACACTTTAAACATTGTAACAGTTCCTTTTAGCACTACGAAATGCCTGGATATAACGTAACTCGCAATACTAACTGGCCGCCCTCCGAACACTAATCCCGGACAAGCAGGCTCCCAAAATACTCTTGTAGCATAACACTATCACTTACTTTGAAAATCTTGAAATGAAATATGCTGACAAGCCCCCAGACGATGTTTACACTGCACATGAAGTTTTTACGCACTAAAATGGACAGTAACTTCATTTAAATCATAACTAGATTCGAAAATGGATCTGAAGCAAGTCCCTGACAAAACTACTTGTGACATCACACTGACTTACCACACCAACATATATTATCACAGATGAAGTGACCAATTTGCGGATATTTTTTTTTTTTTTTAGCGTGGGCAAATTAGCATTAAACTGCTATTCATACGTAAAATTGATTAAATAAATTAAGAAATATTGCTTTGTGAAATAATTGACACAACAGTATATATACACACTCATACCTATATATATATACTCAACTATATATATATATATTAATATCATATATCAATAATAAGTATATATTATATATATATATACTTAATAATTTATATATATACTACCTATGAAAATCTATAATATTTTTTACATTTCAAATTTGTTTTTTCATGGCATGATTTCATCTAACAGAAAATATTAAAATATTAAAAAAATAAAAAAAAAAAAAAAAAAACCCAAAAAATAGTTATCCATAGAAAAAATAAATTAATAAATATTAATTATTAAAAATATTTCATTTATTATATTTACAGAGCAAAGCTAAACGTACCTGATTATTATATCCCTCAGATTTACGAAAGCATCACTACTTAGCAAACCAAAAGATATAATAGACAAGCACAAAAAAAAAAAGCCTATCTGAATTTTAATACAAATATGAAACAGCTGATCGTTTGTTAACATGCAAATCTTTCTAACCAACGTTTAATATTGAAGATATTAAATATTGACCAGAAAATAAATATTATAATAAATATTTAACCTTTAAAAATGTTTAAATAAATATTGTAATGAAACTTTAGTAAGAATTTATTATATAAAATATTAAAATATAAAAATTAAAAACGAACACTTACTTCTTCAAAATGTGTTAGATATAGACACCTGTTAAAAATTACCTTCAAAAAACTTGAGACTCTTTACATAAGAACATTGACCATAAATATTACCTTTACCATTATAAAAATTAGAAATATGGCAAACTAATTTTACACAAAAGATAAACTATTTAAATAATACACTTTAACACCGTTTTGTATTACTCAAAATATTAAAATAGCAAAGCGATTAATATAGAAACGTGACACTGTCCACCAAGCAGAACAACAATGAATTATAACAGGATCATTAATTGCCAGACCGCTATCATAAACGATTGCTTACATTAACTAAACACAAGATACAGTCTTCACTCCAATAATCCAGGGAAAGTCGCCTTCATACAAAATTTAGCTTTATATGAAATTCATACTCTTTGATACTTTTCAACCAATCAAACAACCTCATGTCAGAAGACCATAAGAATATTTACATTTTTACTACTGAAAACAACTGGTGTAAACTATACTACTAATTAGAAGGAAGGGAGTGGTGATTTGTCAACGTCGTTAGCAGACAAAATAAAAAAAATATACTTCTGAAGTCTCACGCTCAAAAAGCTTCAACTCCTTACATTCTTTTTCGTGCTCCACACTTTTGTATTCAATTGATTTTTTAATAAATTAATCGTCCAAATATTCTTAAAATGCATTTAAAACCTATCAATTATATATATTTTAACCTTAATCAAAATAATATAATATAATACTAACCTTCAATATTTTACACTAAAAACTACTCTATTTTTATAATAATAATAATAATAACCAAAGTTTTCAATTCGAATTTCTTCTCAGTGAAAGCTATAGCATTGCATTATGACTAATTATTATTTACTTTCATATTTCATTAACATATTTAACTTACCAATGTACAAATGTATATATATATATATATAATATATATATATCATATATATATATATATATAATATATATTATATAATATTATATATATAAATATATTATATATATATATAATATATATATATAATATATATACTGATGGGTCGGACTTTCTGAATGGACCATGCTCTAAGAGGAGAGTGGAATGACATTGAAAGCGGTGGCGTACATCTAGTTGGGATCAGATGAATTCGCTAAGTGAAGTCAAGAAGTGTGCTAATGAGGCATGTCGCAGACATTATCAGGATAGTATAGATAATAGCTGAAACGTAGCACTAAGTGGGCGTAGTATCCTTCAGGGTATCAATGTGTACATGTAAGTAAGAAACTATTAATTAAGTATAAGCGGAGTAATATGGAACATATTTAGTAATAGTATAATATATAGCGGATAGGGATTGAGTAATATTAATGCTTAATAATGTAAAGGAGGTACAGTAATATTCAGCGGAGACTATTGTTATAGAGCTAGTATTTATATTGTAAGGAGTAGTTATATAATCAGACAATAGTGAACTCCTTGGATGATATCTGTACAGCTTAGCCCAGGGTATCAAGATCACGGGACCCTCGCGAGATGGGTATGGCCAAGGTCGTGTTACGCCATACTGACACGACAGCCCTAAAGATAACGCGATCCTTAGAGACTATTATAAGAGGGTATGCCTAATCAAGTAGGAATCGAGACTAGGACTGCCTAGTGGCAGGGACAGAACTCAGCCACGGCAATTGCTCCGCTGTCACTCGTGTCCAAAGAGGTGAAGAATACCAGGAACCGCATGTAGAGGGAGACCACATCACTAAGATCTCGAGTATATCTGTATAGGATGTAAATACTGGCATTAAAAACCGCAGTTCAATTGTAAAGATAAAATAACTCCTTGAGTAGATTCCTTTCACTTACTCAGGGATTAGGATCCCGGAGGCCCTCACCGAACGGTATGCGCCCAAGACGTGTTAGTTGGATTCGACATCCACGACAAGCTAAAAAGATATGCACTTAAAACTATGAAAGAGTGCTCTATTCAATAGGAATATAGGACCGCCTATGTAAGGGAAGAATCACTCAAGGAGTTATTTTAATCTATACAAATTTGAACTGCGGTAATTGCAGTTTATATCTTATGATATATAATATATATATATTTAGTATAATATATATATTATATATATATATATATATATAATATATATATATATAATATATCATATATATATATATAGTATAAATATATATATTATATAATAATTTGGTATATGATTGGGTTATGAAAGAAATAAGATGGGTGGCAGGAAATTGGTGTTAGAATGATGGGATTGTGGAGAATGGAGGTGCCCTACCTATTATATATGGATGATTTGTTTTGTGTGGTGAATCTGATAAGAGAGTTTGAGAGAATTTGTAGGTGTGTAAAAGGCGTGGTTTGAAAGTAAATGTAGATTAGAGTAAAGTATGGTTTGTGAGTGAGGACAATCCTAGTGTGAAGTTATGTTAGATGGTGATCAGCTGGAACAGAGTGTCTGAGTTTAAATATTTACGGATTTAAAATTAAATATTGGTAGTTTGGATACTAAAGTAAAAGCATGGGAGGGGGACGAACGACACAACTAAAGGTTGATGCACGACGTTGTTGTATGTAAGTCGTTGTGAATGTCGAGAGGCAGGGAAGGCTGGCCATGATGCAGATTTAATATCTGATGGATGTGTAGAAGAAAGAAACTAGGATCTAATCTATAGCATGTACGTCGGCTAGTGGTCTTGACATCGTATGGGATGTTGTTACTGTGCTGTTAGGATAGATGCTATGATATTAGTTGAGACCTCGTGGCGTGCACTGGGAGATAAGAGGTGATAGAGGCTAAAGTACGAGTCAATGCGTGTTCAGGATGGACAAAGATACGAGTATAAATAGATTGACAGCAGCGAGATAAACGCGGGATTGATTAGAGAAGTAAATGTAACATATAATAAATGAGATTAAAACAAAAATAATCTTAAGTGAGGAGACAGATCTGGAGTTAGAGATTGCGAGGGCTTTGTACTATGTATAAACAAGCTCTCGAGAATCCTTCGCTTGAGCGAAGGATTCTCAAGAGCTTGTTTATACATAGTTTCAAAGCGCGCAACTTAATCATATGGCTCCTCAATTAAGTTATTTTGTGTTTAATTTTAATTTATTTATTTATTTTACTTTAATAATCCCGTTTTAATTACTGTGTAATTTATTTTATTAACTCTATTGTGCCAAATGTATATTTCTATTTATTTTTTAAAAATTCACCAACACACAACCAACCAATTTTCTAATGATCTAGTATATAAGCAATTGTTTTTGTTATTATTGTACATTCCTCCCGAGACTGTCAACTAAACAGGTAATATAATATATAGGTGTAATTTTATTTTTAAATTGTTTTATATTTTTCTTTTAGTTTGTTCTTTATATTATTATTATTATTATTATTATTATTATATTATTATATATTATTATTATTATTATTATTATTATTATTATTATTGTTTTTTATTATTATAATTATTGTTATTATTATTAATTAAATTATTGTTATTGTTAACCATTATTATTATTTATTCATTAATTTTTAACTTTCATAATATTATTTGTAATTTTAATTTATGTTTTAGCTGATGATGGGTTTGGATAAACTCGAAATGTCCTAATTAAATGATATCAAAGCTTCTGTTCGTCTTTTTTATTTCTTATATATAGGTATTTATATATAATAGTATATATATATATATAAGTATATATATATATAGTATATATATATTATATATATAGTAGAGGGTGAATACGAGTGCGTTAGAGAGTAGACGAAGTATACTAGTGGTTAGTATATATAGTATATATATCGGTGTGATAGGGAGTGCTAGCTCACGAGTTTATAACCACAAAAATGATCTACCCTAAGAGTAATGTCTAATATTATAGGTGACTTACTTAAGGCAAGTGATGAGCTTTCTCGTGTTATGGGCAGATACAAGTTAGAAAGTGCAGAAAATTTTGAGAGAATTAAACATGAGTCAAATACCGAAGAGAAATTTGAAAACAAACTAGAGGAGGACACTTTGTTAGATCTTTCTCCAGATATTGAAACTCCTCCACTACCACCTACTTTAAATATAGAAAACCTTAACGATGTAGGTGGGTACTTTTTTAAATATTTTTAATTTTTTTATGTATTTTTCTTTATTTATTTATTCCTTTGTTCATTTACATTTCAATTTAATGTATTTAGGTGACAGTTATTGATAATCATTAAATTTATTTGCCCTTTTGTCAGAGTTGACATAACTCAGAATTGTTAACCAAAAACTTATGCATATGATTTAATGTTTTTGAGAATTTTTGAGATATGAAATTAAAATTTCAGACTACCATTTCTGTAGAACTTCTCAACATTTTGAAATAATAGATTTTCCTATTGTATTGTAATTTTAATATATTTGAAGTTTTCAATGTGTTTACACATGTCCCTGAAGTGCTCTGTATCCTAACAAACAAGAACTTGAATTTAATTTCGGAAAATCTTTAGTCAGAAATATTTTATACCAGTTATTAATCGACTAAACGTTTCATTATAAAACTACTATTTAAATATGGGGAAGAAAATAATTTTTCAACACTAATGCAGTATGAAAAATTCATTTATAACTTACGCTTCCTACAATAAAGCTTGAGAGTTTGTATAAAGTATTTGGCATGCAATCTTTATAGTAAAGTGTTTAATAGTTTTTAAATTTCATTCTAATTCTAATTGAACCATTAAGAAATAAAAAAAAAAAATTAAAAATTAAATATAATCTTACAAAAAGCACATTGAAGATACTATCTTATCTTTCTTCAATCTTCCTTTTTTCCCGAAGACTTGGGGTAAGGTGCGTGACTTGCATCGGAAAAGAAAAGCAGTAGAAGAATATGACAAAAGTCGAAAGAAAGCCCAGGCTTACCGCCCACTCTATACCTATTAATGAGAACTCATCGCAGTCAGAAAATCCACCCTAGAGTTTCACAGGACTACGACGGACCCTCACTATGGCATACCGTCAGTGTAGGGTTCATCCCTTGGCCCAGGTGGGCCACAACCATACCCCCTCACAAAACCTCGCCATTCACTCCTATTATACACCTTTCTTAGCTTCTTAGTTTAGTTGCAAATAAACTAGCGACCGAGAAACCTTTCAAACTCAACATTGATTACTTTTACTCTTAACACATTTTTGATCAAATTTTCTATATTTTCATTTCTTGTAGCATTTTAATTCGTTGCTTAGATTGGTATTTTACACTTGCTTTTAGTTTGAACGTTAGATTTGCAATGACACTCGCGTGTTGTTTTGAATATAGGCTTCCTCCTTTTCAATCTGAGCATCTAAGCTTGTTCACCTCTGTAAGATGATGAAACGGCCACCATTTTATTTCTTTCATCTTGGGATATAAACAATTGAATGTTTTTCTTTTATCTTTCGATTATGGTAAAAAAAAATTGAAAAAGTGTTAACAATTTTTCCTTTTATGATGGTGGTTAACTATTTGTTCTTTGGAGACATGTTATGAAGCAGATTCTTTTAACTGTTTATTCCAGATTCCTTTAACTGTTTATTCCTGACCAGCTTCAAGCTCTTGTGCCCTAACTCTTTTAACCTTTTTATCAATTCAAAAATAAGGCTACATAAGCAAATAATTGCTAGCAATATTTTCTGTTGCAGTAATTAAAGCAAACACGCATATATATAGTATTATTATATATATAATATATATATATATATTTAAGAATAATATATAATATATAATATATATATATATATATATATATATAATATATATATATAACTATTATATATATTATATAATATATATAATATCTATTATATAATATTATATATATATATATATATATATATATGATATATATTAATTTATATATATAATGGAAGGATATAGTCTAGAGTCTAAGCCTTTACCAACGAAAAAAAGTATAGATTTCTTTCACTTAAACTTTTTTTTATATTATTTTCTTATTTTATTTTACACGGGCATTACTGAAATCAATTTTATTTAGTTTTTTCTACTATAATTATTTAAATTTATTTACAGAGAGTTTATAATATGCGGCGTGCGCAAACGAATATTGTTTCTAACTTATAACTAATTTCCCGCTTTAGAAAAATAACACGGGAATCAAATGACATGGGTAATTTTTTTTGGATGGGCAATTGGCCAACCGTACCATTTACAATATATAGCGTTTCTCGCCATATTAGCGTAATTCTTACGAAGTGATTCAATCAAATATACAAAATTATTTTAAAACAAGAAATTATTAATAAACCCAATTTGTTGCAAGTGGTGACTTTTGGAGGGTGAATTTCCAAGTTTACTTGGAGATTCACACTTGGACACCCAGCTACTTCTAAAGTACTTAATTTAGATTGAATAGAGAAGATTAAGTAGAAAAATTCAGTAGTAGAGGAAATTTAAATCTAACAAAATGACTATATCTAAAAAGTAATCAACATGTTACATGAAAGTTTCACCTTTATATCACAAGAGTATACAGGCATTAGAATTATAAACTTTAAGCACCAATTAAAAAAAAAATTTTTTTTATAATTCATCTAATTCTTCACAATCATATTAACATAAATATGCTTTATATTTATATAAGTTTTCACATTGCACTTGATTATTCTTATTTATGTGCACATTATTTTCAGATAACTTTACCATGGGATAGGGGCCATGATAAATGGGTTCTATTTTGTTTCTGCCATACTGTTGTTTTTTAACCAGTATAAATTTTGCATCTTGCAGACTATTTGGCACATATATTTTGGGGTTCTTGGCAGTAAATTCTTGAGGCAGAGGGAGTCCTAAGAATAATTCAAGTTTTTCAGCGTAAGTTTTCATGACATGGGGAAGGAGGACTCCAGCTGCCCTATTAAGGCTCCAGGGCGAGTTGGATTTTGGTCCATCATTAAGATGGCAGGGGTGATTCCTTCTGAGTTCAATGGGGCAGCACGCAGACATAATAGCACAATGGGGAGAAGATCTAGCCATTAATACTTCACATCTTCCAACTCTTTTGACAGCATGGCTCGCAAAGATCTCAACAATGTTCTATGGCAGTTTTCGATGAGGCCATTGCTCTGTGGGGTATAGGCCGAGGTAAAGTTATTCCAGGATCCTAACTCCTCACACACTCTTGAATAGGTCTGACGTAAACTGTGTTCCTCTATCAGAAACGTAAGTTCCCACCACTCCAGCTATGGGTTGAAATTCTCTAGTAATTACCTCCACTATGGTAGAGGTTTCTTTGTTTTTCAAAGGGAAACGAGAGAATCTATCAATCAATGTTAAAAGGTACTTATAACTTTTGCATTGAGGCATTTTAAGAATGTCAATATGGACAACTTGAAATTTGGCCGATACTGGCCTATAAGATTCATATGGAGGGCTTTTTCTGCTAGAAGATTTAGACCTCTGACATGCATCACAACTTTGTACAAATTGCTTTACATACTTTGGCACATTTTCCCATACAAAGCGCTTTCTAAGGGATGCCAGAGTTTTCTTAACACCAAAATGCCCTAAAGAGTGAGAATAAGAGAATACGACAGAAGAGATAAAGATTCTGGAAACAAAGACACGTGTTGAAATTGGAATAGATTCATCAACGACTAGGGAGACCAAGTCATTATGATAATAGTAGAGTCTTTTTGCAAGCTTAAGACCAATATTTTCTTGGTTATTTAAATATTTCTTAAGTTGTATATCCGTTTCTTGTGCTGCTTGCAGTTCTTTGTAGTCAATCTTACACTGAAAAAGCTTAAACACTTCATTGGTGGAAATATTGAAAATTGAGGGAAGTGTATAATCGTCATCCTCTGATGAAGAATTCTGCTGGGGTAGAAAATCTGGTGAAACCAAGACTTCATCACAGGCTACTTCTGGAATGACTTCTGCTTCAGACATCTGATCTCCAGGTTGGAGAGAAGAGATTGTTGCTGAATCTATTTCTACTTTTTCCGCAGAAGTGGAAGGAGTGGGCAAATTCGATGGCCAATCAGTGGTTCTCTGAGCTGGATTTCTACTCAGTAAATCTGCAAGAATATTTTCTTCTGATTTAATATGTGAAGTCTGTATCAGGTACAAGAAGAATCCACCAAAACCCGTTGTGGGCTTCTCGATGGCATCAGTCTTCAATGAAAAAGTTGTTTTTAATGAGACTTCATCGTGAGCAGTTGTTTTAGTTTAACACTTAACTATAAAAGAGTTGGAAAGCTGGGTTGAAAATGAGGTGTATGAAGCTGTAAATGTGGTAAATCAAAAAGTTCTAACAACTAGATGGATAGTGACAGAAAAAATGAAAGAAGGAAAAAGGGTTTGTAAAGCCAAGACTAGAGCCGGAGTCGGAGTCAGAAGAAAAATGAAGAATATTCTACAGAACGCCACCAACATGTGCTACTAGAAACCTTAAAATTATGATATAAGTATATCAAAGTGAATGCGCTTTTGGGAAATGAAAAACCATGGACATAAACAACATATCTACAAGGAGACAAAATTGAAAGAACAGTTTATATATTCCCACCGAAAGAAGCAAGGACTAACAAAATATGGAAGTTAAAGAAGGCTGTTTATGGATTGAAAGATGCAGCTAAAGTTTGGTATAATAAGGTGGTAAAAACGATGAAAGAAGTAGGCGGAGAAAAATGCTCTTTAGATCCAACAATATTTAGTTGGAAAAAGGATAATGAGTTAATAGGTGTAATGTGTACTCATGTGGACGATTTATTTTATGGAGGAAATGAAATTTTTGAAAAAGAAGTCATAGGGGCAATCAAACAAAAATTAAAAATAGGAACAGAAGAACGAGGATTATTCAAATACATCGGAGTAGAAGTGAATCAAGAAGAAGGTTGCTTATGGTTGAGCCAAGAAAAGTATATAAGTCAGATGCAAACAGATGGATGAGATCAACAGACCTATAAAAAGAAGAGAGCAAGATTAAGTTAAAAAGAAATGACAAGATCACAGATCTTAGTTAGGACAACTAACTGGTGAGTAACATAGAGACCAGTATGCTTATATGTGTGAGTGACTGAGCAAGGCTAAATAAGATAGCTTATGAAAAGAATAGAAAAAAGTTAGTGGAGTAATTAGAAAAATAAGAAGAGATAAAGTTAAAAGTTAAAAATGGAGAGTGAAGAAGTTAGGGAATTAGATTCGAAGTGACACAGACGCTCATTGGGTAATGTCACAAGGAGAAATCACAAATTAGGTTACAATTAATTAGTCTAGTAGATGAAAATAATAAAAAGTGTCCAATTTATTGGAAGTTGGGTGTTGCAAAGAGGGTGGCGAGATCAACAATAGAAGCAGAAACTTTAACATTAATTGAAGGAGCTGAGACAGCCATTTATCTGAAAAAAACATATGAAAAGAAATTACAAAAAGAAAAAGTACCTATAGAAATAAAGACTGACAGCAAAACCCTGAGTAAAGCTATCTATTCCACTTCGGGTGTGACGAGCAAAATACTGAGAATAGATATAGCTGTTAATTAAAGAAATTATAGAAATGGGAGAAATAAATAAAATAACATGGATAGACACAAAAGCACAGATAGCTGATATTTTGACGAAAGAAAGAGTAAGAACAGACAACATAAGGTTATATGTGCAAGGTGAAAGATCAGCAGTAAAAAGAGAAGAAAAGAAAATTTTGGGTTTAGCTGATTAAGGCATCTAAGTATAATATATATATTATATATTAATTAATAAATAATAATATTATATACTATATAATATATATATATATATATATATATATAGTATATACATAGATATTATATATATATAATATATAATATATATATATATAATATATATAATATAATATATATATATATTATTAATATTCAATAGTGTGAGTAAGAATGATAAAAGAGGACATTGAACATATTAGGGAGAGGCTGTGTTGGTGTGAAGAAAGGTTAAATGAGAGAAAATGAAAAGTATGTTGAGATGGTTGGTCATATGGAAAGAATTATATGCGGTTGGTTAAGCGGATGTATGAAGTGGCGAGTGTGTGGGGAACCGTGGACTGGCTGGGAGACCGAAGAAAAATGGATTGAGTTAGAAACGAATGTTGAAGGAGGGGAATGTGAGTTGGCAGAGGCGAGAAGAAAGGTGGTGCATAACAGGAGTGAATGGCGTGGTTTTGTGAGGGTGAGGGGGTATGGTTGTGGGCTCCTGTTATGCACCACCTTACTTACGATCTGACATAGTGAGGTCCATCGCGGCCATGCAAGCTTTTAGGGTGGAGTTTCTGTCATGTCGATGAGTTCTCACTAATTAATGGTACTGAGGGAGCGGTAAGGCTGCGGCTTTCTTTTCGACTTATGTCATGTTTCCACTGCTTATCTTTCCGCTCCTCTTACGCCACCTTACTCCCATTCTGGGAAAAGAAAGCAGATAAAGAAGAAGAAGATTATATATATATATATTATATATATATATATATATATTATATGTATTATATATATGATATATATATATATATATATATATATATAATATATATATATTATATTATATATATATAGTAATATTATATATTTTTTTTTATATAATGTTTCTTCACACAAAAGTTATAATTATTAAATTTATGTAAATATGCCAATTTGTTTTTTAATAAGACTCATCCTGAGCAGTTGCTTTCTATTTTATCAAACAAGAATTAATGACAAACTCACATGTAAGGAGAGAAAAAAATAACTCCAGCACTTGGCCACTCATATATATTATATATATATTTATATTATATATATATATATATATTATATATTATATATAGATATATATATATATATATATATATATATATATATATATATATATATATATATATACTATACTATATATATATATATATATATTATCCTCCTTCTTCCTCCCCAAGATTGGGGGTAAGGTTGTGTGACATGCATCGAAAAGAAAAGTAGTAGGAAGAATATGACAAGTCGAAAAGAAAGCCCAGCCTTATGGCCCCCTTTATACCTCAATTAGTGAGAACGCGTCGCAGTCAGAAAATCCACCCTAGAGCTTCACGGGACCCGACGGACCCTCACTAGGCATATCGTCAAGTGTAAGGTTCATCCCCTGACCCAGGTGGGCCACAACATACCCCCTCACAAAACACCTTCCCATTTACTGCCTATTATTGCACCTTTATTCTCGCCCTGCCAAACTCACACCTCTCTCCATCAGACCTTTAATGACTCAATCCACCTTTTCTTCGGTCTACCAGCCGTCGATTCCAAACTCACTCACCACTATTACATCCGCTAACCAACCGAGCTGTCATTCATCTTTCCATTTGAGCCAAACATCTCAACGTATTTCATTTTACCTTTTATTATACTCTCGTCACGGTATTCGAACGTTTGGGACTGCCGCGTTGCTGAGATTAACAAAACCGGAATGCTCTAACACTAGGCCATCCACGTCCCCAAAAAACAAGAAATTTTTCAAACGTTATTTTTTAAAAAGCACCCGGTTTCTCATCCCATAAATGCTGAGTACTCAAAGGCCTAGAAGGGAGAGTACACGAATACTCGAACGATGAAATTACTCCCATTTTATTATGGTGCGACATTTCTCTTATTGCGTTTCATATTCTTTCATGTGCACACTCATCCTCCAGGCTAACATATTCACTAACACGCCATTTTTATCCACCTGAATGATGTCATATACACATGATTTAAGTACACACCCCACTTCTAGAAAACACCTTACAGACATTCCCTACTCCTTATATCCCTGTGTGGGGAGAAAGAATTTCTCACAATCGTATGTCCTGCGTGTCGAGAAGATCGACTAAGGGACGGTGGTAGTTTTGTTGGCTGCCTACTACCAATACTTTTCTTGCACAGGAATGTAATGCAGGCCTCGGAGAAAAGGGTTCGTGATCGCCAGTAAACGACCTTACTAACTTCGGCGAAATTGTATGAATATCGGTATGGGTACATGAATGTCAGAGGAATAAATGTTGAGAGAAGAGGAGAGAGGTGATGGATGTATTTAGAAAGGCAAATTGATTTGCTCGAGCGTTGACTGAAACAAAGATGAAAGAAAAGGTAAATTAGAGTGGTGTGATGGAAATTGTGTGCGTGCTGGTTGGAGAGAATAGAGAGGAAGAGAAGGAGTCAATTTGATGAGTGACCTGTCTTATGAAGCCTATGGTAGACTTTGATTGTGGAGTCCTAGAATTCTATGGTTAAATTTAAGTTTGAAAAAGGGTCAAGGTATGTGTGGTTGTGACGTATGGTCCATTTGAGGGAAACGTGAAGAGAGTACGATTTTTTTGATAATCTGAATGATGTTTTTGGATGGGGTAGTAGGAGCTTCAGATTGATATTTTGGGGACCTGAATGGTTGGATAGTGTGATCAAAAAAGGATGGTTATAACAGGTCGTTTTGCGGGTGGCGGAGAAACATGAAGAATCGGTAGAAGGTGATTATTTCTGTGAACGAGATGAGGGTATGTGGTAAGTAATACTCTTCTTTAAACACAAAGAGTAGTCCATAAGTATACTAGATGCGTTTGGTAGTAGAAGATGGTATCGAAGTGAAAATGTATGATTGATTTTGTGTTGGTGAAAGAGGAGATGTTGAAGTATGTGTTGGATGTTAAATCAGTTATGGGTTTAGGAATGGGATTAGCGGATCATTATGTTGTTCTATGCAAAATTAAGTTTAGTGGGGCTTGCATGGAGAGGAAGGTGATTACGAAAGGAAGTAGGTAAAATTTAAGAGTGAAGAAGTTTAATCTCTCCTT
>JABUQX010028231.1:22500-24789 GCA_015478945.1 Trachelipus rathkii | reverse complement strand
CATAACTAAGAATTATAATTGTACAATGACAAAAAGCCTAACACACCTTTACGCACGAATAAACAAACGTAAACATTAACAAAGATCCATAGCTTAACAACAGTAAGTCGCTAGCCCAGTTATACCAATACGTAACGCTATTCAACCCTTTCATGCATTATCTCTAACCATAATGTTAATTTTTACATTAACATATTGATTTACGATTCTGCATTTCGAGTACATTGAGATAAACACTAGCAAGAAAATTGGAGTTCTTTAATATACTAACCGGTGATATAGCTAACTGTAACATTGTGTGTCGCGTTAATAAATCTAACATAGCATTACTAGAACTAAGATATAATGTACAATGACAAAAACCTAACAACCGTTTACGCGCGAATAAACTACGTAACAATTAACAAAGTTCCCACACTTAGAGCAGTTAAGGAGCTAACAAGTGGCAGACAAACACGAACCCTATTACATTACTTTTCACAAAAATTCTCTCTAACATATAACGTTAGATTTGAGATTAACACAGTATATTATCCAAAATTTGTTCATAACCTTGATGCTACATCTCATACAGGACCAACGAATAATGTAAAACATCAACAAAGTCTTATTTCAAAACATTAACATTAATAATAAGGTCTTTGAATAAAATATCATAGTTAATTGTATGTAGTTTACTGAATTTTTCAATAGAGTAAATCAGCTAAATCAGTAAACATTTACCTTCAACCCTCCCTACCCAATCCCTCCAATGACCTTTGAGTCTATATAATCTATTGATTCATGTAGCATTTTCGAGTATCATTAGGGATAAACATAACACAAAATAAAGTTCTTTAATATTACTAAACTATCGAATATATGCATATGCGTAACAACGTTATTTACATTAATAAAGCTAACACTTAACAGTAACCTGATCTAGAATGCATAATGTTACAACGACAAAACATAACACAACTTACGTACGAATAAAACTACTAACATTAACAAACTTGATGCGCCTTTATATGTATGCAGCTCTTTGGGTTAAGTATTAACCTCATCACACTTTTTGCCATAGTACTAGCTATCTACATATCAATGTTAATGATACCAATGTGGTAAGAAGTTGTTTTGCCACTTTCTTTTTTATTCACCTTTCAGCAATAATATTTGTTCGCGGTATATCAATAACATAATTTTTTACATCAACTTCGTAATATTAACAAAAATTTTATCGTCAGTTTATCTAATTACCATACAGAATGAATAAGTGGCAAAGCATAACAAAAAAGTTTTAACCAAACATAACAAAAGCCATAACATAATTTTTATCCTGACATAACATTAAAAATAAGTTCTTTGAATACAATATCACACTACAGCGTAATAGTTTACTGATTTTAAGGCGGTTAAATCGTAAATCGTAAATCAACCATCCATCCATGCCGTCCCTTATTCCCACCCATCCGGACCGGTGCAGTTATTGGAAACATTAATTGGTTCAAAGTTCATATTTCGGTATCGATTTTGAAGAAACATCAAATCATGAAAAATAAGTTCTAATATACAGACCTACGAAATATATGCTTATGCAACCAAAGTTTTTAGCATCAATAAAAGCTAACGCGAAACCTACAAAGAATATAATTACAAAGCAAACCTAACATTACCTTGAGCATGAAATAATCCGTAACATCCTGCGAAGAATTCCCTACCTATCAAAGGTAAAGTAACTAACAGGTCAAACAATACTCGATATGTTCCCCCACCTTTCATCGCATATCTCAGCAACAGGTAAAGCAGTATTATCTAACAACATCCCTTAACATAGTGACCAATCTATCAAAGATTACGCAGCATCGTTAACTATGAATGGGAACACTTGACTTTCAACAAAGTGCACGTTTTCGAGTAAACCATCATTTGAACTATGATATAAACGTAGACATTTAGCAAATTTTTTCGGGCAAACTAACATTACTCAACCAAATAACTTGATCCTTAGGCCACGTTTTTAACACTATCACCGTCAGGTTAACACCAGTAATATGCTTACAAAAACTCCATAATTTCTCTTAAAACAAATCAACTGTTAAATTTCCACCAGTTATCATCAGTAATATTTAACAAACATACTAACTTAGTGAATAAACAGTTTTTCATTAACCAAGGAGTATCTAAAGCAACACATTCACCCTCCGAGAGAAAAACCCAAGGGATGTGCATCATGAAAGAATCGAATCCTGACGAGGGGGGTTCACCCTGAGTTCGTGGTGTGTGTTGTTGATCTGTTTGTTTGTGTAG
>JABUQX010028231.1:0-2500 GCA_015478945.1 Trachelipus rathkii | reverse complement strand
TATATAGAACCACAGCACTAATTACCAATTATATATTTTAAAATAATATAGAAGCGGCTACTTACAAAATTCAATCCGGAGTTTATTTGACCTCGTGCAATCAGTAGTTAAGATGCCTTGGATATCAATACATGCGCATAGATATATAAATCACATACTAAACCAATGCAATATTTTATGCCTATTAACCAATTTAGAAAAAAAAATACAAAATACTTTATCTTTAAAATTTATATAGATCCTCGCACATAAATAATATCTATAAAATATAGATAGATATTTATGCACAAGAAATGGATAAAAATGTAGAAGGATATTAAAAGAACATATAGACGGATCGTTTTAATAAGAAATACAAAATCTCTACTTGAAAATTAAATGAATTTAACATTTACATAAGTATGTCGATTTTTAAGTGTGCACAAAAATTACTGCAAGATCAGCTGACATATAAACACAGCTGTTACTATAATGCAAAGAGTTGCCTATTAGTAATTTAAACAAATCTTTTAAATAAACAAGAAAACTGTGACTTTGACAATTAATCATACATTAAAAATAAATAAATATCAAACTGTTAAACGTTTTATATTTATTAGCACAAAATAATATTTGCAACACTTCAAAATATATGTCAATGATACAAAGCTTACCTGCCAGTTAGTCTAGCAACAATCGGACGTAATGCAACTTGCAAAATTATATTATGCAGACGACACTTTGAAATAACAATGCAAAAAAAATATTCACAAATATAAACACAAATTAATTTGAAAACACTTCTTTAAATACCTTTATCTTTACTACAAAATAATTAGCAAAACTTTCCACATCGAAATTATCACAATATTATATTTTAAACACATAATACATTTACTTTGTAATAAAAAATAAAACAAGCACTGCTTGGATACAAAATACACATACACTAACAAAAATAAAATTGATCAGATATAAGGCGTAAACAACTACCAACTTTATACATGTTAGATTAGCAACAACAAAAGCGAAAAGATCAAAAATATTCACATTTTTACTATTTATATGAATCTCTGTAATTTAGATTACATTTGCTCATCCAATCATAATTCTTAAAATAATAAATAAAATGATGTATATATTTATCAATTAATTCAGAAAGACAAATATATACTAAACATTTAGAAAGAAAGAAAATTGGTATTTCTTGTACAATCGAACTTCGTTCTCAAGAAATGACAATTTTCCTTTGGAATCAAAATATAAAAGCTAATAAAATTTACACATTGTGCGCTACACACTTTACAAACTTATTGAATTTTATTCAATAAATATTTTATTTATATATATGATAAAAACATTTACAATATATATAATAATGCGTAGTATCCTTACAACTGCTTTAAAATATAAATAATAATAATAATAATAATAATAATAATAATAATAATAATAATATTATTATCAAAGTTTTGTCAACACGACCAATGAGAATTCAGTTTCAAAAATATAATTTAAATAATTGAGTTTTTTCATCTTGGTTGCTGTCACCTCATTTAAAAATACAACATATTCAATTTTTGACTTGGACCGTGCATTCGTAACATCAAATATATATAAAAATAATAAATATCAAATGGCAATGCTTGGCCATTACCTTAAAATACATAAATGAAAGTAATGTTATATATTTCATGTACAACTGCATTACATCTTTGGCCCACCCATTATGAAGCAAATTGGTACATTTTGCTTTATGTACATGAGATTAAAACATTGGTTTCATTTACTCAGTGCTCCTTCTTCAGTAGAGACTTCTGATAATGAACCAAATGTATCGTCGGCATACTCCTCCTGGAGTCTTTGTAGTCGGGTGTTCACGCCGGGTCAAAGAATATTCGAACCTATTCTTGACAAAATAGTCAGCCTCATTTCTTTCGTCCATTATTTTCATTGTGACCACGGCTGTCGGCGTCTTACTTTTGTACACAATCATCAGTGTTCTCTTTACACCCTTTCCTCCAGACTTACATCTTCTACTTTCTTTGTCACCTTCTTTTCTCTTCAACTTCCTCCACAATATCACACATTTCTTTGTCTCTCTGTGTCTCTTCCGACACTTTTCGTTCTTCCTACCAACTCCTATTGTCTTCCCTGCAAACAATAGTTTCATCCTACGATGACTCTTTATATGAGACTTCTTATCATCATCACACTTCTCACTTCTACAATCAGTTTTACATCTTTCCTCCTCTCCTGACATTCCTCCTTTAATCCTCCTGAAGTGTGTTCTCTCATCCTCTCCGCACATATCTTCCTTTATTTTCCGACCATTTTTCAAGCTGTCGATGTCTTCTCTTACGAATTTGTTCCCACACTTTTCATTGTGCCACCGAGCATCATTTACCGCCTGTACCAGTTTTCCATGGCAGTCTCGGTGTCTCATCTTCACTCCCTTTATCAAAGAATTATGGCACAATGACTTTTCCTCATCACTAAACAGTTCAATAAACTTTGCTCT
>JABUQX010028230.1:40000-45000 GCA_015478945.1 Trachelipus rathkii | reverse complement strand
TAATGACCAATTGTGATATGACGACAATGTCACTTTATATTTGAACTCTCTTTAAAGGATGACAGATGATAATGACGCACAAATAAAATCCTCTGCGCTACAATGCCACATTTCTCACAAATCCTCACACTCCACATATGAGTTTTATTATAAACTTTTGAAATGTGGCATCAATGGATAGAAAATGAATTCCCAAGAGCTCAAGGCAAGGATAAATGTTGAAATGTGCTAGAGTTACATATATATATATATATGTATAATATATATATATATATATATATATATATATATAATAATAATATATATATATATATATATATATATATATATATATATATATATATATATATATATATATATATATATATATATATATATAATAATAATAATAATATATATATATATATATATATATATGTTATATAATAATAATATATATATATATATATATATATAATATAATAATATATAACATAATATATCAATAACCTCTTCTTCATATATGCTCTTATATATATAACTGCTATATATATATATATATATATATATCTGCACCATATATATATATTATAATCATTCTCACAATAATATAAAATTCACCATTGAACAAGCATTGCCTTTCAGCTACTCTTCGATTGAAATATTGAGAAAAAAAACATATCAACATGCTAAAGAAAATCATTAATAAATATATATTTTTTTATACATGTTTTCTAAGTTTAAACCATTGGTTTTTATGTGGTTTTAAACCATGGTTTAAACCAATGGTTTAAACCAAATGGTTTAAACCATCCCACCCTATATATATATATATTTATATATATAACTTTTATATATATATATATATATATATATATATATATATATATATACTGCTGCTGCCCATAACTACTATATATATATATATTTATGACTATAAGATGAATTTGACAATGGAGGACGCCTGATAAAGAAAATGAAAGAAGATTTGGCAAGTTGCTCAAGTGTGAAGGTGCTTGTGTTTTTCAAAAGTTCAGCCAAATCCGTTAACACTCATCAGGATTCCTGAGAGGTAACCTTATATATATATATATATTATATATATACTTAACATTATATATATATATATATATATATATATATAATACTCTCTTATATATACTATATATATATATATATATAACTTCTATATATATATATATATATATATATATACTGTAATATATATATATATATAATATATATATATATATATATAATATATATATATATATATATATATATATGCTAGCATAATATATCATATATAATATATATATATAATTATATAATATGTATATATATAATATATATATATGTATATATATATATATATATATATATATATATATATATATATATATATATATAACTCAATAATATATATATATTTATATATATATGTAATATATATATATTTATAATAATATATATATAATAATATATATATATATATATATAATAATATATATATAATATATATATATATATATATATATAATAATAATATATATAATATAATAATAACTATAATATAATATAATATAATATATATAATTAATATAATAATAATATAATGTAGCAATAATATATATAAGAATAATAAAAACTAAAAAGAAAATAATAAGAAAACGAAATGTTTATTCTAAATATGTGAAAAAATAAAATAATCGTAAAAAGATAATAATATTAAAGCTGACAACGTGAAGATCTTTATATTAATATCTTACAAATTGTTAAAATATATCTTATTATTAAACCAATATTTACTAACTCGTCAATATATATATATATATATATATATATATATATATATATATATATATATATATATATATATATATATATATATATATATATATATATATATATATAACATATATTTATTTATATATATATTTACAATGATCCAAATTTTTGTTTAATTATGTATTAATAATAATAATAATAATAATAATAATAATAATAATAATAATAATAATAATAATAATAATAATAATAATAATAATAATAATAATAATAATAATAATAATAATAATAATAATAATAATAATAATAATTATAGATAATAATAATAATAATAATAATAATAATAATAATAATAATAATAATAATAATAATAATAATAATAATAATAATAATAATAATAATAATAATAATAATAATAATAATAATAATAATAATAATAATAATAATAATAATAAGTAATAATAATAATAATAATAATAATAATAATAATAATAATAATAATAATAATAATAATAATAATAATCGACCTGCTCAATCTTGTTTCCAGTAACTTTTGTTTGAGCTAACGAAAGCATTTTGTGTCGGCTCACGCGGTTGGCTAATGGAATATTATAACAGCCAACAATATAATCAAGATTGAGTGTCATGTTTAACTAGTGATCATTAATGACTGATAACCCTTGCATTTCTCCATTCCATGATCGATAGTAACGGTGTAACGGAGTAACTGTAACTCGTTACTTTTTGCCACAAAGAAACGGAATAACTGTAACGGAATTACTTCTTTCGGGTAACGGAATAACGAACAACGAAGCTACTTTTTTCAGTAACGATGCCAGCATTATATATATATATATATATATATATATATATATATATATATATATATATATATATATATAGCAACAACAACTTGCTATACTGCTCGCTGCTGCTGCTGTAATATATAACTTTAAGGCCTGATTGGAGTTTACTATAAATAATATCAGTGTCCATTATATAATTTAAACCATTTTGGACATCGTATTTATATATGAATGGTCTAAGCTAGGCGATACTTTGAACTCTTCAGTCTTTCGGAAAAATGAGAAGTGGATGATTCGCGCCTTTTGCACCCCTCTGGCTGATTGTCTGTCTTTATGCAGAAACTGATATCCTATTGCTCTCATTTATGGGGAAATTTAAACAGCTAAATCTTTCCATCAAAAGTCTCTTTCTTGCAGTATTTGAAATACCTGTAGCGTCTATTGATAATATATTATTCAGATATTCAAGGGGTATCGAAATACAAATTTTCGTTTTACCTTTCAACTATGAAATAGTTCGACTGTTAATATATTTTAAAGTGAGGGTATTTTTTCAGTTGAAAAAAAAGAACAATAAAGAGTGCTGGCTATATTTTCAAATTTCACTTCTCTTTCCACAATGGGGGGGGGGACACTTGATAAAGGTGTAAGGAAACAATTGATGAATGTTTGGGAGCATTGGCTGTATGTTCCTAGTTTTCCGTTGCTTTACTACTCTTTTACAGCTGAAGGAAACGCTATACTTACTTTCCAATTATTATAACAAAATATATTATCATTCTCATGAATCCTTTACCACTGATGTACTTAGTGTTTCGTTCTTCTCGTTTCTAATCAACACAGTAAATAAATCTGCTGCCTAAAGGCATTTAAAGTAGGTGCTTCACATTTTTTATTCATTCATATAGTACAAATACTGCTCATTACATTACTACATTCTCAATTTTTAACGATTTTAATATGATGGTAAACTATATAGTCTTTGAGAGAATAGAAGAGATAGTGTGGTATCACACTACTTACATCATGGAGTTAGCAATCATTCTTTGTGAGATTGGTGTCTAAAAGAAACTGCCTGTTTTCATTTCCTCTACATTATTTTTCTGCAACAGTATGGGCATTTATTCTAATTTCTACTTTGCTGAGCACAATCACCCTTTCTTTTGATCTTACTCCTTCTACTTAACTAAACCTTAGGCATCTGAGAGCTCTTACTGACATCAAACATTCTCTGTACCATCTTACTGTCTCAATCCCAAACTTTCATCCAAATACGAATGTTGTACAAATGTTGTGTGACTGTATAGTCTGTTATCGAATTGCCGATTTATAGGTATCTACTTTTCTACTTTATAACTTCACCTCCTTCGTCAATCTACGACATAATTTAAGTGCTTTTATTATTTATCTCTTAACTCTACTTGTGATACTAAATAAATTCTTCGACTACTAAATTCCCCATAATAAAACATTCTTTTGTTTGATCTTTTGTGTAAAATCGCTCATTCTTGGTGGTCTCAGCGAGTCAGCGTCCACCAGCGTCAATAGCTTTTCTCTAGTTCGGAAAATACAGAAGATATAAATGCATGGCACAAGAACATTTATCTAAGGAGCTCCGCCCCATACCCCCAATTTTCTCTATCCACAATAGCCTTGATCTAATCTGTTGTTGTGATTCTCAACTCTTATTCCTGATCGTTCTGGAGATAAACCCAGCATAGCTGACCTTTAATTAGTTTGCCACCCCCTTTTCATTATATATATATATATATATATATATATATATATATATATATATATTATATATATATATATACTATATAATATATATAACTATATAGTATATATATATATATATAATATATATATATATATCTATATATTATTATATATTATATAATATATATATATATATATATATATATATATATATATATATATATATATATAATATACTATTATATATATTTAATATATAAATATAGGTATATATATATAATATATTATAGTATAATATATATATTATATATATATATATATATATATACACCTATTTTTTATATATATATATATTATATATATATATATTCTTTTTTTTATCTTCCTCCTTTCCCTAGATTGGGGGTGCGCAATATACATTGGAAACAGAAAAGTTGGTAGAAGAACATGTTCTTAAGTCGAAAGGAAAGTCCATCTTTTACCATTTCCTCATACTCTTAAGTGTGAGCCCGTCGGAGTCAAAAATTCCACACTAGAACTTCACAAGACCCCGCCTGACCCTCACTATGGTATCTCGTCAACGTAGGGTTCTTCAATTGAGCCAGACCAACAACCATACCCTCCCCCTCACAAAACCATACCATTCACTCCTATTATGAACCTTTCCTCTAGCTTCTATCAAACTCACATTCCTTTCCTTTCGACATC
>JABUQX010028230.1:0-32500 GCA_015478945.1 Trachelipus rathkii | reverse complement strand
AAGGCGATGAGTTCTCACTTAAGGGTATGGAGGGGATAGTAAGAGGGGGGCTTTCGTTTCGACTTACGTCATGCTCTTCTACTTGACTGTTCCTTTTTACGTGCATGTTACGTACCCATTACCCCACATTTTTTTTTACGTGCATGTTACGTACCCTTACCCCACATCTGGTGGAAATCAAGGAAAAGATAAAGAAAGAAAGAAAGAAAGAAAGAATATAATATATATATATATATATAGATATATAGTATTATATATATATTATATATAATATAGATTATATATATATATATTCTATAAATATATAATATATATATATAATATATATATATATATATATATATATATTACTCTTTAACAATATCTTCGTTCAACGTCAAATCTTCTGGAACTTCATCAGATACAGCGGCTTGAACCTGGGTCCATTTATTGCAAGGGATGAACAAATGTGATTGAACATTTTTATTCTTAAAGGCCACTTCGGTCTGGAAAATGAAAGAAGAAAAATGTCTTGTTTGTGAAAAAAGAATTCCTAATCCTATTTTTTTTTTTATTATTTATTACAATTGTTGTTGTTATTATTATTGACATATATTATTTTTAATATATATTTTAATTTTTAATGTTTTATTTTTAATGTTTATATCTGTAGTAGTGATGCGTCGATGTAAAATATTTGAATATTAACATCGGATGCAAATTTTATTTCCTTACAAAGAGATTTCAAAAATTTTGCAGGTGATGATATCCGTGACATCGTTAATCTGAATACAGTACATTACTACAGATAAACAACATTTTATTTACACTCACTGTACATTAGATTCTTCTTTGTATGAAATTCCGCTATTTTTTACTTGGATTTTCAGAAATTTTATATATAAAAAAAAAAAAAGGAACTTATTTTTAAATTTGAAAAGCATAGTTCAAAAGTTTCGGATTACTTTTCTTATTATTAACTTTAATTTCAATATATTGTTATTTCTATTTTAGCTTATATTGATAAATAAATATTTAAAAAGTAATATTTTGTATATTTCTGAAACTCTGAATGAGTTTCATATGACAAAGTAACTAATAATAGTACCCCAAGTCTAAATAGTACCTGTACACCTTTTTCGTGCAAATGACGATAAGACTTAAAATTTTCGTTCGGTTGAGAAGAAAAGGATGAAACTGTGCATGGAGAAGGACTGAAGACAGGAGGTCCTTCCCTAATTTTGTAAGGATGAGAAACACGGAAGCAAATCTGTAGAAACATTTACGAGAAAAATTAAGAGATAAAATTAATAACATAATTACACTGCATAAATTAAGATTTCTAATTCCCATCTATAGAAAGGAAATAGAGATACTTAATTGAATATCTGGCTTTTCCCTATTTATTAGAGCGGCATTATATAGACAATTCGGAATTTGGAAAATATTATATAAGGGATTAAGAGCGGGTTTCATTTTGCCATTACACTGCGCGTTGAATGTAACTTTATTAAACTTATCATCAACTTTACATGCCGCTTAGTAGACTATCGTAAAATCCTATCGTAGGTACATATGTAGTAGTGGTAATACTGATGGAGGCGTACATTTGATATTTGAAATATTATAGTTATGAGTTAACAAATAAGCCAGTATAATAATTAGATATATACTAATGGAATCATATATATAATAATTATATATTATATCCACCGGGGTATAGTGGAACTAGATTATATACTACTTGTGATATGATATATATAATTATATATATAGGTAGCGTAAATAGTAGTATATATATATAGTATATGGCAGGTGTATTACTAAGACTATATGATATATATATATATTATAATATTAAATAGTTAATATTGATAGTACTATATATATATTAGTGATATACTATTAGGTGTATATACTCCTACACTCGCCCCGCACCCTCTCCGCCGCCCGTCCTACACCCATCCCTACCGCAGCCCGCTGCCCGAACCTCACCACCGGCCTAATCGGACCCCTTCTCACGCTTCCGGACCTTCCCCCGCCCTCTCGCACCCTCTCACCCCCCGCCGCCACGCTCTCCGCGCCTCTCGCTCGCGCACCTGGTCTTTTCTTAAGCATCTCTCTCTTGCTCAAGCCATGCGCTCCTCTCTCCCGCAATTCCTCCTCTCTCGCCAGAATATTTTGCTATTTTTTTAGAGATACTTGCCGATGATTTTACCGGCGTAAAATCTGGCCAACCTATGATTGCCGGTGTAAAATTGTGTGACTATCTTTTATATGGCATTTGTTTTGACAGACTTTTATAGCATTTATGCTTACTTTGTTTTTGAGCATTTTGCCATAATTTCAGGGTCAATGCCCAACTCCCGGAGGAGTTTATGGGGATTGTTTCGCCCATTGGCTAGCCCTGCACGCAGCTCGTCGAAGCGCAAGACGTTTGAAACACTTGTTGAAGGTTTCTTGGAAATTTCAGTCATGTCGGCAGCTGACTTGGCAAATTTCATAAATTTCATTTAATCTTTCATAGGCGTTGGACAGTGTTCAAGTTCTGAAGAGAGGTTTTTATAGGTCGGCGGACCGAATTGGTATGGTCCGGGTAAGAACCGGATTTCAAGGTTTTGTAGACGCAGAACTCTACAGAATTTAATCCCCAAGGTGAGGGCTAAGCGCCCTTCAAAGGCGAGACATTTTGATTCCTAGAAGGGTTTAATATAATCGCAGAAGAACTGAACTGGAGAGCTGGGGTAGTGGGGAGGGGTAGAGCAAGGAGTCGGTAAGCGGAGTTTGAGTCGCATTCGGGTTTCGGATCCGCAGGAGGAGGGGGGGGCGCGGGGGAGGGGGGGGGGGCGTGCCGTGGAAAGAGGAGAGGAAGAGAGAGAGGCGCAGTAATTATTAGAGCCCCAGTCTTAGGGAAAGAAGGCAGATGATGGAGAAGAGAGAAAGGAAAGAAGAATGAAGGGAAGAGAAGCGAGAGAGTATATGAGGATAGGAGGAGTAGGGCAGAAGGGATTCAGAGGTTGTACTCTGGCTCCGGGCATGGAGGCCGGTACCCTGTCTGAGTTCAAAACATTGCTGTGTGAATAATACATATATCTCATATGTACTGTGTCACATAACTGATTATCTAGTTTCTACGTCGATGTAGCATATCTCAAACTTGCATTCGGCCATTCTTGCTAAGAGTAGCACGTCCTTTCTAGAAGTTGATAGACTAGACATTTAATATTTTTCAAAATCTCGTTTTTCTTTTTATATTCAATTTCCGACAGCTAAAATATATTGTTTGCTATTTTATTTTATACGTTTCATTTTATAGTTAAATACAAAGCTTTTAAATGTTTTTATTTTGCCTAAAAACATTTTGTTTTCTTTTTACTAAAAAATTTTATTCGTTTTATAAGACTCATAACAAAAATGATTTCGTTAATTTTTACTATACCTAAAGCAGTAAATCAGGTAAATCTCATAAATTCACAGACTTGTCCTCCATCAACCCTTTATGTGTCCCATGTCTATAGATCTATAAGTGCTAAGTTGATCTATTCTGTTCTAATTTGAATCTATTGATCCTATTGATTCAAATCCATGATTTTGTAAATATAGTCGTACCAAACACTTATTATTTATTCTTGTTTGTTTTCTTAAAACTTTTTTGTTTTACTATAAAAATTTATTATTCTTTTTATGTTATAACTTAAAAAATTGAATTTTTAAACATACCTAAAAGCAGTAAAATCAGTAAACCTCAGTAAGTCAAATCACGCCTCGCCCACTTCACCGACAAATTTTTAAATTGTAGACATTCCTCTTTCTGTATCTACAATATTCTTCTCTCTTTCAGTATATATATATATCACAAAAGACTTTATTTATTTCTTTGTTTGTTCTTTTAAAACATTTTGTCTTTACCTAAATTTTAGCGTTTTCATGTTTATTACGTAAAAAAATTTACATTTTTAGCATACCTTAAAGCAGTAAATCAGTCTAAATCAGTAATATCAAACCACCTCACCTTACGCTCCTAAGTCCTCATCCGTGGATCTCTTGAATGTATATGATCTATTGATCTATTTGCAATAGCGACCTTCAATCCGTATTTTTGTAAATACCCACATTGTTTTATATTTTATTATTTTGCTTGATTCGTTTAAAACATTTTGTTTAACTAAAATTTATTTCATGTTTTATGTTTATATACTAAATTTTTTGTCAGCTCTTTTTACATAATGCCCTATGGTTAATCAGCTGAAACAGCATTAAATCAAGTTCAATCAAACCACCTGCACGTTCGACCCTCTGCTAGCGCATCCATGATGCTTATTGATTGTACTGATTAGTTCGCATTTATTGATTCAAGTTTCGTTTGCTCTTTAGTATGACACATGAACACAAAAATTTCATTTTATTTATTTTTTGTGCTATATTCTGTTTAATACATTTTGTTTTACGGACTAAAAATAATCTCTTTCTGTCATTGTTGTAATAACTTGAAAGTTTCTAGCCTTTACATACCCCAATAGCAGTAAACAGTAAATTCAGTAAACAACCACTCGGCACCCCACCTCCTACGCGTCATCCCCGATAATTCTATTGATCTAGGATCTTTGATCTATTGATCTATTGATTCAACGTTTTTTTATCTTGTATAACATAACACAAAAACTGTTTTATTTATTCTTTGTTTTTGTTTCTTTAAAATCAGCGAGCTCGTTTCGTTTGTAAGTTAAAATGAATTATCGTCTTGATAATCGTATAAATCTATTAAAAGAGATTTGCATCTGTATAGGTATCATACCTTTAAAGGGCAGTAAAGAGTCATAATCAGTAATCAGTAAGAGGGATGGTTTTCAGTAAAGATGGTGCGAGCGTAAGATTCATAGTTTGAACCTAACTTCCACTCTAGTCCTTCATCTAACCATCCATTGGATCTATTGATCTATTGTATCCTATCATGACTCAAGTCATATTTTTGTATAGACATAACATAAACTTTTTCTTCATTTTTGTTTGTGTCTTTCTTAAAACATTTTGTTTTGTTTGATAACTAAAAAATTTAGTTCTTTTATGTTAAGATATTAGAATAAATTTGCATGTTTTTACAATACCCTAAACGGCATAAGTATCAGTAAAACTCAACAAGGATAAAATTCACCACCATCTACGTCCTCCTACCCATTTCCGTGATCTAGTTGAGCCTATGTTGGACTATTGAGTCTATGTGATACTTGGTTGAGTTCAATCGTATTTTTGTATTGAACATAAAACAAAAACTTTTATTTATTTTGTCTTTTGTTCTTAAACATTTTGTTTTACTAAAAAATTTATTCTTTTTTTTTTATAACGTTAAAAAATTTGCATTTTACATAACTTAAAGCAGTAAAATAGTAAATCAGTAAATCATAAATACCCTTCCAGGCCAGCCTCTCCTACCTCTTGGCATTGTATCATGATTGATCCAGTGATCTATTGACTTCAAGTGCATCGAATTTTTGTAATATATACTTAGACACAGAACGTATTTATTTATTTTGTTTGATGTTTTTTTAAAACATTTGTTTTACTAAAAAAAATTTATTCTTTTTAATTGTTTTATAATTTAAAAAGAATTTGCATTGTTTTTCGAGACCCTAAAGCAGTAAATCAGGTAAATCAGTAGGAAGTCAAATACCATTCTCCGCGCACCCTCCTAACCCTTTCATGACTAATTGAGTTCTACTTGATCTATTTTCTATTGATTCTATTGATTTCAACTCACATGTTGTATAATTATAACACAAAAAACTTTTATTTATTGTTGTTTTGTTCTTTTAAACTTTGTTTTACTAAAAGACAATATTCTTTATATGTTTTAATAACTTAAACAATAATTGCATTTTTTACATCCCCCTAAGAAGAAAGTTACATATATATCAACATGTTCGCTCGATCTGACCATAACAACACTCTCTTCTCCCAAAAATAACATTGCAGCATATTTGTATAATATTACACAAACGTTTTATTTTATGTTTTGTTTGTTTTTTTAAACATTGTTGTTTTTAACTAAAAACATTTATATTCTTTTTAATAGTTTATAACGTAAAAGCATTTTGCATTCTATCATACCTAAAAGCGCAGTTAAAATCATAAACTTAGTAATTCAAGGCTTACCCGAGTCTCCACCTCCTACCTCTTTCCATGATCATGATTCATTGATCTATTGATTAAAATCAAATTTTGGTATGAGACTATCAACAACATAATTATTCTTGTTCTTTGTTTTTCTTTAAATATTTTGTTTAATTTGCTTGTAAAGATTGATGTTCATAACCTTAAAAAATCTGCATTTGTTACATCTACCCTACGTCAGAAGCAAGTAATTCAGTAAAACTCAAGTAAAACTCAAACTGTCCGCCTATCCGCTTCTGCATGATCTATTGATCTATTGTCGATCTATGTGATGCTTTGACTATTTATTTATTTTTCTAGAATTTTTGTAGAATATAGTAAACAGAAAACTTGATTTATTGTTTTGTTGTCTTTAAATACTTTGTTTTAACTATAGCGCTGTAACTGTTAACGTATTTCTGAGTAACTTAAAAAATTTTGCATTTTCTTTCATAATCTCTTAAGAGAAGAAAAATACAGTAAATCAAACGTCACCTCCTAATCCTTACATATCTAATTGATCATTGATCATTAGATCTATTGATGTTCAAACTCAGTATTTTGTAAACATAGTACAAAACTTTATTTGTTTTAGTGTTTGTTTTTTCTTTAAATTTTGTTTTTACTAAGAAATATTTATTCTTTATTTTATGTTTATAACTAAAAAATTGCAATTTTTCAACATACCTAAACCAGTATACTGCGTGTCAGTGAACTCAAGTTAAATCAAAGTACTGCCCTGACATGGTACTCGCTTAACCTCATTCCATGATCTATTGATCTAGTTGATCTATTGGATCTATTGATCTATAGTCATATTTGGTGTATATATATACACAATAATTTATTTGATTGTTTGTTTTTGTATTCTTATAACATCGTGAGAAACTATAAATATATGTTATTATTCTTTTAGTTTTATGACACGTTAACTAAAAGGTGTGCATTTTTTACATATCCCTAGAGCAGTAAATCAGTAAATCAGTTAATCAGCAAATCAAACCACATTTCTCCTACCATGATCTATTTGATCCTTCGAGATTCAAGTCAAATTTTGTATAACATGACACAAAACTTTTATTTAATTTTGTTTTGTTTTATTTAAATGACTGGGTTTAATTTGCTGGTACAGTATGTTTATAAACTTAAAAATTTGGCATTTTTACATACGCTACAAAGCGTAAAAAGTCGTAATCCAGATAATCCAACTGGTCCTCGACTAACGCTTCCATGATTTTAAGTAATCTATTGGAGTCGATTGACTATTTGATATATTGATTCAAATCAATTTTTTTTTGTATAATATAACACAGAAACTTTATTTATTTTGTTGTGTTTTCTTTAAATATTTTGTATTAAATTTTGCTTGGTAAAGTATCGTTTATACTTTAACAAAATTTTCATTTTTTTATCTCACCCTAAAAGCAATAAGATCATAATCAGTATAATGTCAAATCTGTCGCCGCCGCTAGCCCTTCCGATAGACTATGTATCTACTTGATCATTGATCTAATTGATCTATTTGATTCAAAGTCATAGTTTTTGTATAACATTAGCACAAAACTTTTTTTGTTTGATGTTTTGTTTCTTTAAACATTTGTTTTACTTGAAAAAAATTTATCTTTTTTAATGTTTATAGACATATAAAAATTTCATGTTTAACATACCTTAAAGCAGTAAAGTACATTAAATCAAGTATAATCAAAGTTTACGCATGCTCTATTTGATGTCTTTATCTACTGGATCCTAGTTGTCCGACGTTCATATTTGTTATTAATATATACACTAAACTTTTTATTTATTTTGTTTTTGGTTTCTTGTGTTTCTTAGCTAAAAGCAAATTATTCTTCTTATGTTTATAGCCACTTAAAAACATTTGCAATTTTTTTACATACTTAAAGCATAGAAGTCAGTAAAGTTAGGCTCAAATCGTACCTGTATCGCACCACCTCGTAAGCGCTTCCGATTATCTAGTTGATGCTATCGTCTATTTGATTCATGTCATATTTTGAATAACCATGACACAAAAACTGCTTGTATCTCTTTATTTGTTTTGTTGTGTCTTTAAACATGTTGTTTTTACTATAAAAATTTAAACATTTTTATGTTTCAACTTAAAAAAAATTGCATTTCTTAGTCGATACGCATCTATCAAGCAGTCAATCATGTAAAATCTAGTAAAATCAATAGTACACATGCCATCACCCTCTATCACCGTCATTTTGTGGATCTATTGATGCACTGATCACTTTAGATCCTATTGAATCGTATTCGAATTTTATAATCATATTTTTTATATCATTAAACATGTTAAAATAAATTTTTGACTTAGGCCTTGGTTGTGAAATTTAGCGTTGCTGGATTGCATGTGTCTGGATGTCTGCTTGTTGTTTGTGTAGTTTGATTTACTGACTTTACTGATTTTACTGCCTTAACTGATTTATGAATTTACTGGGGGCCTTAAGGTATGTTAAAATTGCAAATTTTTTAATATTATAACACAACAGAAGAATAATTTTTTAGATAAAAACAAAGAAACGAAAAGAGAAACAAACAACGAAATATTAAATATTGGGCAGTAATGGCAGAAGAGCGAAAGGAGAAAGCTAAACTTGAATCGATAGATCAATAGATCAAGTGATCAATAGATTAGACAATAGATCATGCATGGGTAGGAGGGTGGTGGAGTGTGTTGATAACCTGATTTAGACAGTTTGTACTGCTTTAGTATGTAAAAGCGCAAAAAATTTCTTAAGTTATAGGAACATAAATGAAATGAAATATTTTTATTTATAAACAAAATGTTTTCAACACAGAATAAGCAAAAATAATAAATTAGGTTTTTGTGTTATGTATACTAAAAAGAAAGAAACCTTGAATCAATCAGATCAATAGATCATTAGAATCATTCTGGATGGGCTAGGAGGTGGGTGGGTGTTATTAACTGATTTAACCGTTGATTTGTATCTGCCTTAGGTATGTATAAAAAGATCTAAAAGGTAATGAGATTCTAAACGATATAACATGAAATAAATTTCTTTAGTAAAAGCAAATGTTTAAAGCAAGAAATAAGCAAAATAAATAAAGAGGACTTGTTTAATGCGTTATATCAAAATAGATCTGATCAATTAGATCAATATCTGAATCAGACTCAGATCAGCTTAGATCAAGAGGATCCACGAGAGCTGGGTAGGAAGATAGACGTGGGGGGAGTTTGATTTACTGATGTTAACTATTCACTGGCTTTAGTGTATGTAAAAACAGTGTAAAATTTTTATATTAAGTTATAAAACATGAAAAGCATAAAATTTTAGTAAAAAGCAACATATGCTAATAAGAAACAAAACAAATAGAAGTAAAAGTTTTTGGTGTTATGTTATATGTATTAAGTAGAATAGAAACTTTGAACATATATGATCAATATGATCATAAGAATCTTATTGTGATAGTGGAGTGTTGATTTGATTCGTACTGATTGTTACATTGGATTTACGCTTTTTTATTTTATGTTTTATTAAATATTCGAAATGCTTTTCTAATTAATTAAATCTATAAAAAGAGAGATAGAATTTTTTTAGTAATACTATCAAAATGTTTTTTGCTTTAAAGAGAACAAAACAAAATAAAGATAACGATTCTGAGCCTTACGTTTGTGTGTGTATGAACTTGAAAAGTCAATAGATCACTTCAGGTCAATAGATCAAAGATCAATAGATTAAGAAGATCATTGATGGGTATGAGGGTATGGAGGCCAGTTCTGATTTAACTGATTTACTGATTACTATGCTTTAAGTAATGTAGCAATTACAAAATGTTATTTAAAGTTGTGAGCATATCATAAAAAGAATAAACTTTGTAGTAAAGACACAAATGTTTTAAGCAATAACAAAAATAAAGAATTGACAACTTATAAAACTTATAAAATAAAAGTAGCAAACAATATATGTTTAGTGTGATGAAATATAAAGAAAACGAGATTTGAAAATTAAATGTCAGTCTTTAACATTTAGAAAGAGTTATCTTTGCAAGATGCAATTCAATTGACGATATGTACATAATAAGAAAACAGAATTCAGTATGTGAACAGGTAAAAATGAATATTTGTATTATTAACGAATTGGTTTATCTAACTCAGCACCGTACCAGGGATCAGCACCGGAGCCAGTACCAACTCTGAATCCTTCTCCTACTGCTCATTCCTCATTCTTCTTCCTTCCTGCCTCCTGCATTCTTACTTCCTTTCTTTCTTTCTTCTCTTGTTTTGCATTCATGCTTTCTTCTTTTTTTCAGGTAGGGGTACCCCCTCCGGGGGTTCTGTGACTACCGAACCCGAACCGACTCCAACTCCGTCTACGACTCTGCTGCCTCTACCGGAGAGATACCATGACTCCATCAACTTGTATCCAGGTAGTCCTGCACAAGCTACTATACTGAGATCACGAGTATATATATCTCAGATGCTGCATTTATGGTAAACCCCATACTATACTGTGCGTACGGTATGCTGAGACAGTACGGTCCAATAGCTCAGCGAGGTGTTGGATGTCCAGCTGCCGATCCGCTCTGCATCGTGAAGAGTGGTAGGGTGATGCAGGGTTCGATCTCGGAGGAGTTCGATTCGTTACTAGATAGTTGGAGTCATCTCGATCGAGGGTGCCGCATGTGGATAGCTGAATCGAGATATTCTGACGATCTGTAGAGGCTGAGCTCATTGAGATGTACTAAAGCTATATAGTAGCTCTGTAGGATGTCGACTTGAGATTTGAGACTGAAGCATGCACATTTGATCGATATCCGTATCGAAGCGCGTGATTTGTGATAGTTGCTTGCGCAGTCAGTCGATGTGGGTCGAAGAGCAGTAGTCTGAGCGTTAATAGTATCAAGTCGATACTGAAGGTATGAGTCGAGTCCTACGCGATAGCGCGAGCAGCGTCTTCATACAGATTGAGGTGAGAGAAAGCGTCGAGGATGGAGCGGTAGACGAACCCTTAACCTTGGACATCAATCTTGAAATCCAGTGAGATGAAATAGATGGAGGGAAATGGTGTTCTCAACGTCAGGCTTTGCCGAGCACACTGGGCGAGGTTGTCCGCAAAAACTCGTATTCGTAAAAGTGGTTTATCTAAAGTCCCGTGATGCCATTATGTCGAATGATGTATTCGTCAATAGGTGGCCTGCCAATGGAAAAAAGTATACCCCAAAGAGTCCTCCGGATTTTCGGGTGATCTGTTAACCGTAGACGATTTATGGATAATGCCTAAATAAAAAGTAGGCTAAAAATGCTAAAATATAGATGAGTCAAAAAATCTAGAAAACAAGGGTTCAAATCTTAACGGGATTTAAGGTTTTTGACCCAATTTAGGCGTCAAGATCTGTGCATAAACGTCAAACAAACGAGCATAATTGTCTTAGATCACACAAAATATGGGTAAAAATTAGTAAAAAAATACGCAAAAATGCGCAAAAATTTAGACGGATTAGGGTGCCAGACCTTTGGCGATCAAATTCTGCAGCCTCTTCAGCTTTGGCGTCTTGTCACTCTTATAAACTCTATAGGAGATCGTATAATGGTATGAGAATATATAATATATATATGTTGTATATGAGAAATAAAATAGAGATATATATATAAATTTACTTTTAACTACTAATAATTTAAAGAAAATCGTCGATAGATCTTATAGGATAGTATATATATAGCTATAGTATTATAATATAATATATGTATATAATAATATTAATATTATAACAAGATATATACTGTCGTAACTTACCTCATCTATCCATATGCCAGCAAATCATAAACAATTTATTTCTTATTTGATAAACTCCTTTTTAAGACGTATTTTAGTAATATATTTTTTTAATGAGTATACTATGTAGAGTTGTGTGTATACGTATATTAGATATATACTTAGTACCGAGTATATGAAGAGCTTAAAATAAATGAACGAGTTTGTGTAGAGCGATAGGTACACAGCGTATGCGACGTTAGGTAGCAGGTATGATTAATACCGGGTACTTTAATATACGTTAGTATAGATAGACTTCTGAATTGTATATAGGGTATCATCGTGAGTAATAGGTCTGTACTATATGCTAGAGTAAGCTAATATAGCCGCGCGGTATTAGTATACAATATAATTTTATAGCATATGTAGGTCGAGGGTAGTAATTGTATGATACTGAGGGTATTTATAGTATAATATATATGTGGTGGTATAATAGAGCTAGAAAAAATATGGTTATAGATAGCTCTGGTATATTATACTGAGTATAAGAAGAGTCTATGAAGTATATTTATATATATATATATATATTATATAATAGATACGATGGTATATATCTAGAATTTTCTTTTCTCAATTGAGTATTGATATTATATATATATTATACGTCTTATATTATATGATGTTATGGCCTGTTAGCACTAGTTAATAGTAAAGTATAGTAGTATAGGTAGTATATATCTAAACGTAGTAGAAACGTATATATAGTATTAACGTATATATTAATACTAGCTCTAGTAACATAAGTTCTAGTTAATAGTTAAGTATATACGTCACCGTGTATTTAGGTAGCAAGTTTAATTAGTATAATTTCGTATATATATTATAATAGATAGTATTAGTATATATATATATTGATAAATAACGTAGTATATATATATATATGAGTTAATAATATATATATCGATATATACTATATATGATATTATATAAATAGTATATAAGCGGTAGGATATATATATATATAAGTACGTATATATATATATATATATAGAGATTAGAGTAATGATATAATATAGTATATAATATAATATTAGTTATATTATCTATTTATATTATTATATATAGTATAGTATATGGTAGTAACCCCATATATAATAATACCTATATTTGATAATAGTAATTTAGTAAGGATATATGAGAAGGAGAATTGACTCATTGGATTGGGTTATGCTAGACCCCTTAGGCTTTTGAAATATAAGGTAAGGATTATAAAATGTGAAGCTGTAGGAACTACAGGGGAAGTAGGTTTATTGTTGAGTGGGGAAATATAGGCCGGGTAATTTATTGGTGTTGTAAAGAGACGTCGAAGGGCGACTGGAGTGGACTGAATTGATGAGAAACAAGGTGCAATTTAGAAGTGGTAGATGGAGTGTAGATCAAATTTTTACATTGAAAACAAAATGATTGAGAATGAGAGAGGAAAAAATAATTTATTTAGATTTTGTGACTTGCAACAGGCGTATGACAGGCTTAATTAGGGAATGGATTTATGGGCAGGTTTAATGTGATATGGATTGGTGCTGTGGTGGTAGGCTTTCGGAATGGAAGTCAAAAATATGCATCTATGTACTATAATGAAGAAGGGTGTAAAAAAAATAGTTGAAAGTGATTGTGTTAATATTAAACACAGAGTATCGGTCCTTTATTTATTCTTTATAAGGATTGGGTGTTCTACGAAAAGAATTAGATGGTACACTGGGTGGCATTGAAGGCTTTCTAGAATGATTGACGAATTGGAAGGAGTGGAGGTTCGCCAGTGCTTTTTTGTGACGCAGATGATTTAGTTTTCGTGACGAATCGAAGAAAAGTAAGTGGATTGGCAGAGGGGTTCGACAGTAGAGATGTAGAATAAGGCACAAGTTAATGCATTAGAGATGATTAAAAGTCACCGGGTGTGAAGGTCACGCTAGATGGTCGAACGATTGACCAAGTACCAGTTAAATTATTTGGGAATAGTTATGTTTGGAAGAAAGGAATCAGATATGGAGTGGTGTGTGTGAAAAGATGCTTGAATGGTATGTCAGCGTGACTGGTACAATGGAAATTCTGTATGTAAAAATGATAATGTCTTGATCCGCTAGGGTTTTGGCATGAGGTATATTGTTTATCCTGTGTAATGTATAGTAGCTGAAACTATGGTAAATGAATACAGGTACAACATGCGCTCTTAGGTGTAAAAGAAATGATAACAATGAGCATGAACGCTGTAGGCTGAGATTCTTTGGTGTTGAAAGAAAGGCTAATGTAAGAATAAACGAGAGTTACATTGAATGGGTTTGGTCATATGGAAAAGGATCAGATGTTAATATCGGTTGTTGAAGCGATGTATATGGAGAGTGTGCGTGAAAACGGCGGGCTGGAAGTGGATGAGTCATTAAGGAATGCTGAGTTTTGCAGAGGAGATGAAAGAATGAAGGCTTGAATGATGATTTGTGAAGTCGTAATGGTTGTGGGACTTCCTGGTGCCAAGGGTTGAACAACACATTTGGACGGAGGATTCAAAGTCGAGAGTCCATCTATATCCGTCGTGAACCCTAGTTGCAATTTTTCTGACTTCCTACTGAGTTCCGACTTAAGGGCTAAGGGGTGGCTTTTCTTCGATGATGTCCATGTCTCTCGCTACTTTGTTCTCTGGTGTATGCTGACACCTCCACCCCCGAATATATATATATAATATATATACTATATATACTATATATATATAATATATATATATATCATATATATAAGTATTATATATAATATATTATATATATATATATAGGTATAATATATATATGTAGGAAGCCTCTTTGCTTAGGTCTATTAAGTAGCAGAACCCTTTAACTTTGAGAATAATTAAGAAATACAAAGGGCGACAGGCTAGCAACCCGGTCGGTCCTTAAATTCTGCTTATATGACTTTTAAGCAAGCGTTGGAATTTATGCGCATAAAAACACGATTTCTGGAGAACTCTTGGAGAACAATGTTTCGAGGCCAAAGTAGAAGCTCCAATAAGAGTTAAGATCCTGACCCGATGGTATAAACTCTAATGTCACTAGCCTTTCGACCACCATTTGTGCCGAGAAATATGTTTCTAGAGTTTCCTTGCTGCCAAAGTTTCGGGACAGAATAAGGAGAATATGGCCCAAATAATAGGGTCAAAACCCTTCTTAGAGGATTTTAATATTATCATATAGATATGATATATATATATATATTATATATATATTAATAAATATAATATATAGTATATATATATTATATATAATATAGTTTAATATAGTATATAGTATATATATATATATATTATAAGTATTGATATTATATATAAATAGGATATCATATCAGGTGGTGACCATACGACCGATGCAGAGTTTGCGCAACCACTCAATTTTATACAACTTTTCAGTTAGGAAGATATTTAATTTGCTTCATTCTTTAATTTTTTAGTAGGAGTGAAAACCCACACGCGAAATTATAAGTTGCATCTTATCTATATATACATCGCCATGATTTAATATTTAATGAAATAAAAAGTCCATCCAATTTTAGTTAGATCACAGATAATGTAAACCACATGATTGTTGCACACACTTTGCAACACATGCCCTGTACATTTTGAGGGAGATAAAAAATGTGATGAAAATTATGACTCCGGGTGGAGCTTTTCATACCCGTAAACTACGGCTTTTGCACATTCTAAACGAGCAACCGAATTTAGTTTCTTCTACTAATTACTTACAAAATTTGTGAAACGAAACAATTTTGGAAAATTTTGACTCTTGGTGTCACAACGAAATTTAATGTCTCGCTCGAACGAACGAAATATGTATGTTGTTTGCAGTTTGTGAGATCTCTAGCTTTTGTAGCAATATATTCTTCTCCTCTCTCTCTCTCTCTGTTTCTCTCTTCTCTCATTCTCTCTCTCTCTAGTATATATATATAATTAATATATATATATTAATAGTATATGTATATAATATAAATATATAATTATTAGAGTATTTATATATATATATATGACTAGTTATAGGAAGGGAGGCGAGGGGGCAGAAGAGAGAGAGAGAGATAGAGATATTGATATATATATAGTAATAGTAATAGTAGGTATCAACGTATCATATATATATATATATATATATAGATATATATCGTATAATATAAATACTATATTAGTATTATATATAATATTATATTAAATATAATATATATATAATTATATATATATATTAAGATAGCGAAATATACTATTATTATATATTAATATATATATAATAGTGATTACTATTATATAATATTACATATATTTATTATAGTAGATATATATATATTATATATATATATAACTTTATGTAATGATATATATGGATATATATATATAAATATATATATAGGAGGCCAGCGTTCCTATATTTGTCGTAATCTTAAGAACTAATAAATAGATTTTGTGTTTTTTTTTTTTGAATCATGTGAAAACATATATTATGAAAGATGTTAAATAACTATGGTTATGAAATAAATTGTGTGTGTGTATTTATAAATAACAATAAAATATTTAATCTCAAAAATGGGAAAATTTAGTGTTCTCGGGTAGACTTGAACACAGTCACTTTAACGGGGCCTCATTTCTTCTGTAAAATTCGTTTAATGTGTCTGTAAATTCACATAGTTCGTTGTAACGGGGTTTGATTTACAGAAGTCGCTAAATTTGTGGTATATTTATTAATATACTAATATATATATACTATAATCTATATATATATATATATATTAATATTATATACGTAATATAAATAATTAGAAGATATATATATATATAGGACTATATATATATTATATATATCTAAATATTATATATATAATATTAGGGACAAAATATCCGGTCTCGAGCCGACGGAGAACATAGGGGGGGACATTGAACCCCTGCCGTAGGGGAGGGGCGGAGGAGACACACCGCGAACACGCTCAAATACCAAATGAGCGGGTCTCCGGAGAGTCCCCCTGGGTGGAATTAGTCCTACCGCCGTAGCGGCTTTCCCGGAAGGCCGAGAGGCCTCCAGACGCCCGTGCCACCAGTGAGCGGTCATACGCCTTGGGTAGTCTTTATAGTTTAAACACACCAACAATTATTTAAGGGCATACGTAAGGGTACGTAATTTAAAATAAGTTTTTAACTAATTTACTTGTTTCAATTTTACCGTTACTGTATTATTAAATAACCAACGGCTTATTTTTAATGTTTTTACAAGTGGGTTCAGTACTAACGTTTTGACGCTGATGTCCAAATGTATTTCCGTTTTACTGTAAGGCATAATAGTTGTAAGATAAATATGGACGGGCTAAGTAAACAGTCTTGACACATTGATATATATATTATAGTATAAATATAGTATATATATATATATAGTAAATATTAATAGTATATATATATTCTATATTATAAGGTGAGTATATAGTATTATCAAGAGAAGCATACGAATATTAGTGTATATAATGATTTGGTATATGTATAATATACAGAACTATATAGTAATATAAAAGAGATATAATATAATAAGTATATATATATGAGTAGTTAATATATATAGAATATATAAGTAACGTATACTAATCATATATATTAGTATATATACTATGATATATATAATATACATATATGATATATATTATATAAGTCCATATAGAAACCATTCTTATTCCATCTGCTTTCCTACGCGAGTAGCGTTTCTAAATATTGGCCCCCGTATAAGATAGAGAATATCGCTCTACCTATATGTTAGCTGGTAGGATTCGGGTAATCCTTGGGCTACCTTATGAAAGATATCTGTCCGGATAGGTTCTTTCAGGATCAAGCAAGTTGCGTAGATGACAAATCACCATTACTTTTCTCCAACAGAATTCGTTGTGGGAATTCCTGTAGAATCCACAGGACCCCCATTGAGGTTATGACCATATTGAATTCCAAAGGAAAGTTTTCCAATTTAGGATTGTTCATTAATGTGTCCTATACTATATACAGTATTCAAGGGCTCAATTCCTGAGGTTTCCATCAGAAATACCTTAGATGGTAACTGAAAATACATTAGGAAACATACTGGAATCCTTCAGGAATTTGTTTCTGGTATATCTATATGATTATGTATATAGTATATAAATATAGGTATAGTTCAAGTATTATGTATGTAAGTGATGGCGTATATATAATATGTCTATTATTAGTTAATGTTATTGCTCTGAATCGCGCTGGTCTGTAAAAGTGTTCCTCAGAAGATGGTACGTTATTGATCACTATGGGTTCGAAGTAGTTGGTTAGAGTGTGAACTTTAAACTTATGGGTGTATAGTTATTATTAATGTTACGGCTATTAATGTAATAGCGACTGTATTATGGTGAATCGATAGGCGTGGGTACCTGATGATGTATAGGTGTAGTACCGCGACGTATATATATATATTTATATTATATTATCTATATAGTATACTAGGTATGATTCCTATAGTTATAATTATTATGATTAGTGAGATATATATATATTGAGTAATAGTATGAGGTAGACGTAATCCGGTTATAGTAGTATAGTTACCGAGGCTTGCTGGGTTAGGGGTAGATTCAAAGAGGACATGTACGGGTTGATATGAGTGAACTCTCGCCTAGAGTGAAAAGGGACGCTGACTATTATATATATTAGATCATATGGATTGCTGAGTGTTGAGTCTAACTAGCTCGTAGTTAATTTGAAGTATATAGCTAGCATGTAGTGGGTGAGAATTAGTGTTAATTTAGCTTATATGAAAGTACAGTGTTTGAAATTACAAATAGTAATATATAATATATATATATATTATCATAGTATATATATATATATATGTATATCATATAATATATAATCTGAAAGATAGTATATTGATAACTATGTATTATGACTTAGCGTGATATATATTGTACGTATAATCATAGTATATTATTAGTATAGTAGGTGATTAGGGGGTGTTTTGGGGAAAACTAGCAATTGTGATATACTTTCAAAAACATTCGAGAGGATGCGAACGCGGGTACAAGAGTGTTGAACGACTGTCAATGGTTCGAAGCTCGGTGGAGGAAGTGATGTGGGGGCGAGTGGAAGATTTGTCGCAGGGCGTTGTGTGTGCTTGGTAGACGTGTGAAGAGTGCGGGATTTAGAGTGGACTTGGTGACGGCGAGAGATCGTGGGAGAGAGGGGGGGGAGGGGCTGAGGGTGAGTCGATGGGGAGGGCGCGAGGGCAACGAGCCGCATAATACCAAACTGTTGTTAATTACCGAGGTCTTTAGATTTGTTATGTTAATTAATAAAAGTGACAGGGGCGAGGAAGCTGGAATGGATAGGATAAGGAGCTGACGGAGCTGAGGGCGATAGTTTAGTAATGGGCTGGGGGTAAAGGGGGCCCTGGCAAGAGAAAGGGGTGAATTGTTTGATATGTACCGTGGGGGGGGGGGGGCTTGTTCTTGTAAGATAGCGATAAAAATTCTCGTATATTTGCAAAATGTATACGGGGCGCAGGGGGTTGGAAGCATTGCTTCGCTTGGATGGAGGTTTCACATAGTCTTTTATGAACAGCATGTTGGTTCATGATTTAATAAATTAGATGGAAAAGCTAAACAATGAGCTCTGGAACCTTAAAAAAGTTGCCACAAATTCAATACTGTGTGCGCGATCTGTGGCGTTATGGAGTAGCAGTTGGTCCAAATCATGTTTGTTAAAACTCTAGAGTTTTGCAAAAGCGTTTGCTTGGAGCGACGTTCATACTCCAACGCGTACATCCAGGCAAAGTGGTGCAAGGTCCCAAAAAGTATATAAGTAATGTTGTTATAGTTATAGGTATAGTTAATATATAGTATTGAGTTATAGTATTAGGGGTAGGGTCAGAGATAATACTGGGTAGTCTATATAATAGTAGTTAAGTATGATTGTTGGAGGGTATATAATGATAGTTTTCGAGGGCTGTATGTAGTAGTAGGTAGCCGTAGTTATAGTAGGTATACTTACGTATTAGAATAGTAGAGGTGTTGGAAATATGGTGAGGAGAATATGTAGGATAGATACGTGTAGACTGATATGTATTAGGTGATACTTATAATATGTTTGGTGTGGGGTGTAATGGATATATTTAGTGTATATATAGAGAGACTATATTATGCGGTATATTTTTATTTTATTAGTATCAGTTAGGGATATGAGTAGGTAGATGTGTAATTATATATCGCGTGATATAGATTAGTATAATTTATATAGTAGATAGTAAATCGTGATAGGGGATGATCAATAAGTTGGGAGTATGAGGTCGTGAGTGCGTATTAGGAGATGACTGAGTATTATTAATCTTATTTGAGTATATGTAGTATAGAGTTATAAGTTATTGAGGCCAGGCGAGAGGGGGGGGTTTTTATCGGTGCCGATTCACAGGTAACATAATTTTGCAATTACTATACCAATTGATATATTTCCGTTTTTCGTTCTTACTGGTTAACTTTACTAGGTCATCTCTCTCTCTATATAGAAGAGGTCAATTATTATGTATGTAGGAGTACTATGCTGGTATTGTATCGGTAGGCGGATATATGATGGATGGTGGGATATAAAGTAGGACGGATATTGGAGTAGTAGGGGGGGGATAGATGTTAGGTACGTTATAGCTATATACGTTATTGAGATAGGTATAGTACTGTTCTTGTTATGTGGATAGTAAAGATAGTGACCGTTCAAGGAAGGTTAGAAAAGTATTTGAAGGAATGGAGAAAATGGCTATATGTGCAAATTTGCCATTTCTCGCGATAGAGTTTTTTATTAAAAATCGACTCGGTGCAAAAATTTTATTTCAAGATTGCCTTATTAAGACTCGTTATTGTTGCATAAACCCTCAGGTAAGTGATCTGGGACAACGCAACGCAGCCTACATGGGTAGTAATCATGGTGTAGTCTGTTTTAATGATTGATTTTTATATATGCTTGAGAAACCGTGCGCCAGTCGTAGACAGAGAGCTGGTCGATAAATCATTTGAACGTGGATTCATATGTAGTATATAGTAATAGTATATAGGGGTGATTACGATATATATATATTGTAGAGTAGTAATTATATAGTATTATGTATAATATAAGTAGTAGGTATACTATATTATGAGTATTAGTTATACTTAGTACATATATATATTTATAGGAGTACCATGTCACATAGCGTATAGTAATAAAGGGTTATGTGTATAGTATATATATACGTAATATAGTTATTAGAATATTATATCTTTATATAAATAGGTATTATTATGGTATATATACTATATGTATGCATATAGTAAATAGAATCTGAAATATCAGTATAAAGGTAGTATAGATATATACCTAGTATATATAATGAATATTATTAGTATATATAATAAGTATATATGAGTAAGCGTGTATATTATTGATAGGTAGAATAGGAATTAGTATATAGTTATCATACTATAGGGTATATTATACATATATTATATTATATATAAGTTAGTATATATATCTATAGTTATATATATTTGATTTATATATAGTGGTAATAAAAATAATGCTATATAGAGTAATATGGAGTAATATAGTAATATATAATAATAGGTATAATATAAATAAATATATATTAGTTATAGGGATATAAAAATCGGTAGGTTGAGTATAGATATATATATTTAAGAACGTTATAGTAGTATTAGTATTAGTATATTATATAAGTATAGTATATTATATATTAGCTATATAGTGTATAGCTATGATCTATGTTATTAAAATGTATAGAGGTTGTATTATTAGATAAATTATATTATATATGAATAATATATATATATGATATCATAATATTCATATAATATAGTATATGTAAACGAATAAAATCAAATCTATATTAGTTATCTATTTATAAACTTAGTAATGTATATAGTTATATTTATATATACTACTATTAATGATCTTAGGACAAATAATGGGGTTATATGAAGATATATATATATACTTAATATATATAGTGCTGAGTAGTAGCAAGAGTAGTATTGATTATTATAGTATTAGAGGATAGTGTGACTGGGGTACATTTAACGGAAATTTTAACACATTTTACAGTAAATAAAAGTGAAAATATCGAAAATCTACAGTATAATTAATAAGTTTCAAAAAATTATGATTTTTCTAACTTCTAAAATAATAAATAATAAATAAAACAAAAATAAAAAATAACTAAAAAATGAAGAAGATAGGGAACGCGAAATTTTAATGAAATTCATTTAATAATAGCTCCGGTATTTTACATTTGGCTCTTAATAAAATGTCTAAATACTCAAGGAATAGATTACTGCCAAATTAATAGCAATCACGTGTTGTGTAATATAAGCAGTCCGGCGGACGTGATTCGGTCTGCAATGTGCTTAATCGCAGTAAAATCGACAAGGAAAGATAGTAGTTCTTGCTCGAGAATCAATTACATAGAAAACTGCCATCTGCAGAGGGATTACGTAAGGGAAGGCATTCGAATCCCTGGAGCAACTAATTTACTGCAGTTGGTAATACTTTTTTTTTTCTTTTTCTTTTTATTAACAGCATTTAAGAATTTGATAATAACCAAGTTCGTTACCGGCTCATTTTCGAACGAAATTCTGTGAATAATCTATTATTACTGACTACTAACGTACTACTCTAGCTGACGACTGATGCTTGATATCATAATGCATAATAATGAGATCAATAGATGGGGGAAAGTATATATATTAATAATTAATAATGAATAATGAATAAACAATGAATAATGTACACAAGTAAAATGAATATGAGTAAATAATAATCGAATAATAGAAATAGGATAGGATGAATTGAATAATAATACAATAGGATATTGAGTAATTAAGTAGATAATAAGTTGATTAGGGTATTAGATAATGATCAGGGTGAATAAACTGATAGGATGGGGCGTGGGGTGAGGTAGGGCTCTAGGTTGACAGGGTTGGCTTTATGAGGTATAATGATGGAAATAATTAAATGAATAATAGTAATAATTATAATAATATGATATAATGGGAATAATAAAATAATATAATTAGATAAATAGATAATAATAATCATAATGTGAACTTAAATATAAGTAAGTGATAATAAGTATGGAGATCTGGTAATCAAGTGAATAAAGGAATAATAGAATTGCATAGGAATTTTGAACGAAGAGCTGATAGATGTTTGCTTGTAAATCTGCTTTCAATAATATAGAGTATAGGAATATTAATAGTGAATGATAGTAGTGAGGAAGGTACTAGCTAGTGTAATATGGAACGTACTACTAGATGTGTGGTCATATGTATGTAATAGATATATATAATAATATATATATTAGTATTAGTTTATTAGTAAAATATTATATATAAGTTATATAGTATATTATATATAGATACTTTGTCGGCGTGATATAGTATGGGTTATTAGGGGTGAATAGGTTATATATATACTATATTATCAGGTGACATGTATATAGGAGCGTTGAGTTAATTATATATACGTATATTAATATATAGAGTTATGATATGGATATAGGGAATAATTACCAATAGTGTATATATTATATATATGTAGGTAGGTGGTATATGTAGGTATTATGTATATTAATATACTAGTATTATATTGTAGACTATAGTCAACTGTGAAGTGAGGGTCCATGAGCAGTCCCCCGGAAGCTCCTACCGGTGGATTTTCTGACCTGCTAAACGACACGTACTTTACTGTCAAGATATAGGATGTAAGGGAGAAGTAGCTCGCTCGCTTTCGACGTGTGTCCATATTCGTTCTACACCTGTTCTTTTACGATGAATGAGACTGCAACTTACCCATTTCTGCGAACAAGGGAGGGAATGAATTAACTCTCAATACATATGATTTAGACTGTTTAATAATTAACATAATGACTTAAATATATGAAATTAAAGAAACTCATTAAACAGAAGATACAGTGAGAGAGAGAGAGAGAGAGATGAGAGAGAGAAGATAGAGAGAGAGAGAAGAGAGAGAAGAGAGGGAGAGAAGAGGAGAGAGGGCCGAGAGTGAGTTTTATCATCAACTTAAATCGGAATATATATAAATAAATATTAATATATATATATATATATATATATAATAATAATAATATATATAATATATAGTATATATAATATATAATATATACTATAGTAGTATTATCACGGAAGGGCTGCGATGGAATGTGAAGGTCGCGTGCATGGAAACAATCAAAGATTGTTACTTCTCCAGTACAAGAAAAATTATTTCTATGTTTTGTAACTTCTAAATCTGTGTAATTTCGTCATGTAAAGATGTATATAGTAGTTTATGTATGTCGTATATATATCATAATATATGTATTATAGAATTTAGTATATATATAATATCTAAGTATTAAATAATATATATATTAATAGAGTAAATAATATATATATTAATAAGTTCTTATATATAGTATAATATATATATATATATGAATTATATATATGATTAATATGTCGTGTAATATAATTAATGGAAATCAAATAGTATTATTTGACTTTATAATTACGTATAATATAAATATATAGCTATAATAATATAGATAATATAATTTAAGTAAACTTTATATTATATAATATACTAAATTATAAATTTTTATATAGATATAATAATAATTATATATAATATAATATTATAATATTATTATGTATTACGATTAACGTAGCTAGGATTTTCAACGAGAGGTTAAAACCTTTTAAATAATTAAATATATCAATAAAGTTTGTATAAATATTATATTATATAATTATAGTATTATATATGTAAATATATATATATATATATAGTATAAGTATATCGTCAGATTATATGAACTTACAAACTACAACCGGTTCCCATAAATGGTCAGGACCCTGTTAGCAAGGATCATGCTCTTCTCCATATTGCTTCTTCTCTCCAGAATCCCTCCTCAAGCTCTCGACATCGGACGGCGATGCATGTTTTCAAAATACTCTCTAACGCACTTTCCCAATCTTTTCCTAGCTTCCTGCCCATCCACCACATCTTTTTCTTTGCGCCACTCGTCTCCTCCTGCATCCTCTCCAGGTGTTCCCCACCCCGTTAACCTGAGCTGCACCCTAATCTTTATAGTATAGTATTAGAAAAATATCTAATATAGTATGGTATAAAGTAATATATAGTATTAATATGGTAAAATGAGAGATAAATACTCTATAGAGTTAGTATGAGTTTATATTTAAATAATATAATATATAAGATAATTAATATATATTATTAACTTATATATAATATATATTATATATATAATTATTACTATAATATAATATATATATTATATAGGTAGTATATAATATATGTTATATTATATATCTATACTATGCAGTTTAATATATAAAACTATATTCATTATACAAGAAATATAACTTGATATAATAATATATATATATAATCCATTATATTATACTATTATTATATGAGTATATATAATATATATATGATATTTAATTTATATATATAAATATTATATATATTTATATAAATATATTATAATTATATAAGTATAAATATATAATTATATATATATATATGAAATATATATTATAACATAAGCAAATTAGATTTTAATACAATTGCAATTTCGTTTTATGATTCTAATATATATATATATATATGTATATATATATTGATAAATATTACAAAGATTACTATATGTACATATAAATTAATATTGTGCATATTAGCATATATATAGGTAATACTAATGATAGTATAGATATTAATTATATAACTAATAAATGCAAAAGTAGTTTACATGAATTTCATGTGGTCTTCTAATATTCTTCTATCGAGCTCCTTTGTTATCAGCACCAATAATTTGTGTTGATCACTCATTATCATGTTTAGTAGCATTGATTCGACAACAGTCATCCTCAGCAACGAGAGCAGTGATCTCGAAAATGTAGAATTAATTAATTATGATGATGTATATATGGATATAGAGTCCGACGATGATGTTGTTATTGACATTGAAAGTAAAAATGCAGATTACATTCCTTTAAGTTCCATTAAAATAAATGACCTAGAATACTGCCCACCCATAAGTGACGAAATATTAAACAAAAGGAAAAATTTAGAAGCTTTAAGAAAGTGGGAATTAACTGGTTTAGGTAATGAAATGATTCATATGAATAAAAAACAGAATGGTTCACTGTTTACTCTTCTATCTTATAATGTTTTGTCTCAACAACTTCTTTTAGATAATATAAAACTTTATGAAAACTGTGATAAAAGATACTTAGAATGGTCTTATCGTTGGCCTCTGCTACAACAAGAGGTCAGGCATCTGGAGCCCGATTTAATAGCCTTTCAAGAAGTTGAAGGCGCTCATTACCACACTCATTATCTTCCGTGGTTTAAATATTTAGGTTATAACTGTATATATAAAAAGAAAACAGGAACTAAAGTAGATGGTTGTTTAATAGTTTATAATGCTAAGAAGTTTGAAGTGATTGAAGAAAATTCTGTTGAATATTATCAACTAAATGGGGTAAGGTATTTAGACAGGGATAATGTTGGTCTTATAGTAAAATTTACCCCAACCTCATTTCATTCGCCATTTTGTGTTGCTACTACACACCTTCTTTACAATCCTAGAAGACATGATGTAAGGCTAGCTCAAATGGCAATTTTACTTACTGAATTGGATAGAATTTGTTATATAAAAGAAGAAAATAATGTCCCAAAATATTGTCCTGTTATATTAACTGGAGACTTTAATTCACAACCTTATTCTCCATTATTAAAGTTTATAAAATGTGGCTCTCTAAATTATTCCAATACAACAAAAGGATCTGCTTTAATACCATCAACATTAGGGGTTTCCGAGTATTGCCAGCATAAATCCCTTAGCCAGGGGAGATATCTTCAGAATTTAAGAGGAGAATTATTTTCTCTTAATGATAAGAGAAAAATTGAAGAGGAGTTAATCAAAATTAATCATTCGGAAAGGGGAAAAGAAATCCCTAGTGGGACAGAAAAATATTGTGAGAATTATTCTGGGATTATAAATCATAGTTTCACGTTAAAATCAGTTTATTACCCAAATCTCCTCAGACTTAATAGAAAGCCAGCAGTTACAACCCATCAAGATCACTGGGTTACTGTTGATTACATATGTTATTCAAAACCATGTAAAAATCAAAATTTTATTCGGCCGGAGGCCAGGAGAGATGAAATTCTCCATTTGAATAATACTTACCAGTTTATATATATATTTAAATAAATATATATTTTTATTTTTTATATATTATTTTTATATATATATATATATATATATATATATATATATATATATATATATATATATAATTATATATTATATATATATATATATATACAGTTATCCACCCACCGCTCACGGCAAGACCCATTTCGGTGGGGGGTCGTTAAAATAAACAAAATTCGAACTAACGCAAATTACGCAGCATGAGCACAGGACGGGGCTATTTAAAGTAGAGGAGAATTAAATGAGTAGAAACAGAAGATGAAGAGAAATTCACACAGAAACAGAGGTTGGCACGGAAAGAAGAGCACCGCAGGACTAGTCTGGAGATTGCTGAATCAACACAAAACTCATGTGCCGACAAACACCCTTTGTTTTACGTGGGCGTCATTAAAGGTGGGTGCACTCGAGTGGAAGATTCCCTCGCAGGCACTTGACGCTACGGTACCTATAGAAAAGAGATAAAGGACCAACTTGGCGCCGCAAAGATAGAGGGTCAAGTGAACTGGAAAGATAAGGACAGTTTACTAAGCCTTTGGCCTTGACTCGAGCCTAATCAATAGGACGTGGTGAAACCCAAGATCCCCCCAGATATAGAGCAGTACCCAATACAAGGCGGATTAGGCCATTGTATATTTGAAACCAACATGGAAGAGGAAAAAAGTCTCGCAGATCTAAACAGAACCCAGTTTCTTTGAGCGCCGCACCTAGACAACCGTTGTAGATGTGAGGTTTCACAAACATTTTTTGTTTATGTTAAGGCAAGGAAGTTTATATTGTCAACAGAGAGACGAGAGACCGTCGAATGAGATAGGAAAGTTAGAAGGCATTTTAGAGGGAGATTGTAGAAGTTGAGTTTTTAAAGAATTGAATTTCACACAGTTGAGACGACCCACCCGGAAATTCTATCAGATCAGCGAAATAGAATCGGAAAGATTAAGACGACGAGAGGCAATTAGAAGTAAAAGAAAAAGCAGAATTGAAAATGAGTGAAACGAATGAAGGTTCGATTCATCGGCATATGAGCGGATAGAGATAAAAGTTTTAGATGTGCAGGTGGAAGATCATTAATGAAAGTAAGGGAATAAAGTAGGAAAGATAAAATCAGAACCTGAGGAACACACTATTTGACAGAAAAGGAAGAAGAATTCGACCCATCAATAACAGCCGATATGATTATTGGAAACATAATATATATATTATAATATATATATATATATATATATATATTATAACTATATATATTTATATATTATTTATATATATTATAATATATATATATATATATGAAAGGATTGACAATCAAGCATGCATTATCATGCACCTTCCTCGTTCGGATCCTAAGTAGTAACTACTTAGAGAAGTTACACTCCTTGAAGAGGGATAAACCGTAGAAGGTGTGAACTACTTTGTGCGTACTGGCGAATACAATTACTTTATCACCCCCTAGAGGAAACCAAAGAAAGGTTAAAAAAACATCTAGCACAAACACTTTACTGGATCATCTTGAAGAGAAACATTAAACCAATAATATTTGCAGATAAAAGAAATATTTAAACAGCACTATACTAATATTTACACAAAAAGAAGCATTATATTTCAGACAAGGCAGTTTACCAAGTCTAGGTGAGATAATATGATCGAAATTTACTCTATTTAAAAGATTTCTGCAGCTACATTGTTGAAAATAACTAGTAAAACAAAGATTTGGGAAATTATGATTGTAAAATTCGTTTCAAAATTGGGGAATTGATTGATGTGGACAAATCTTGCCATTTTTATTTGTTAGTTTTATATTTTAAAAGAGATTAATAAATAACGTATGTCCACAATATAATATTCATTCAAGGAGGTACTTTTCAGAAGATTATCCAAAAAATATATAGAAGGGTAAAGAACAAACAACACTTCAGCTGCAAGAAATAATCAAGCATATCAATTAACTCAGATATTTATGGACTGCTCAAATATAAATTGAAGTTTTACAGTATGTTAAGTAGCATTGGATGATAAAGATTTTCAAAGAAGACTCGACCATTTTTACAAATCAGTAGTTTTTAGTGTTTCTCATTCAAGCAGAAATATATGTTCAAAAGTGAGGAAATACTTTAGAGCTGGGATTTAAAAAAAAAAGAAAATATTTCAATGTTGTTCCTAAAGATAACGCACCCAAACATTACAAAAGTATGAGAGCGACAGGTGTTAATAAATGAGACAATGTTTTATTATTCCTACAGTAGTTAATCTTTAATATGAATCTTTCTCAAAAATCCATTATATTTAATACTTTATGTAGGAAAATTGTAGGTTTCATTTTAGTTGATAACCAATTCACAACCTAAATAACGGAAATCAAGAAAATCTAATTTGCAATATAAAGGGACCTCCCATAGCCCTGAAACCACGTCGGATTCCTCATAAATTATATGCTCAAACGATCATAGAGCAAAAAATTGAAATTATTATTATATTTCTATCAAATTCGAAAACAATCTGGAGATATACTTAATGACAAAATCATGGAAAGATAATGGAAGAATATAATTAGAATGTTACAACCATTTGAAGAATTGACTAAAAGAGCGAGTGATGATGTTGATTTATCATTTTGTAATACTAGCAAGTTAATTGCATGTGCAAAAAAGTATTTAGCAATAACTTGAGAGAGATGCGGGTGTAAAAACTATGAAAGATGGACTTTTAAATTCTGTATGAACGTTTTGGTACCATTAAAAGAGAAGAAACCTTTATGTTACTTGCAACATTCATAAATCACGAATAGAAATTAGCTCCCTTTTGATATTATTGAATCAGAATAAAAACAAAAATCGATTCTCAAAGAAGAAGTAAAACTTATATAAAGCTAAAGAAACTATGTACATTAAGTTCAGATTCGGATGAACAAAATGATGATCAAAATGAAGATCAAACATGGATCAGTCTATACAGATTCACATAAGAATCTGAAAATTGAAACGGAAGATATTGATAAGGAAACACATTCAATTTTCGGAAGTGCTTGATGACTCTACAGAAAAATCGTTGGAGAAAAATGAAGAATTTTCAGATCACAATTCAACCAAGTGGAAACTGATCAAAGGAGGAAAAAGTTAAAAATGCAAAAGTAGAAGCAGCAGTGAGAGAAAACACCAAAATAGAAAATACTATTCAAACAATATTGTGGATAATATTTTGCAGCAACACTTTATGGAACGAAACATAGCTGATGTGATCACTTGATATTGGGAAAGAAGACAAAGCTACTTTAATCCTAGATTGCATCTTACCTGAATTAGCCTTGAAAATCTCTCTGCTCCACCTTCAAGTTTATATTTAGCGTGAGAATGTTTAGCAAGCAGGAAATATTTCTACAAGATAAAAGGAATCGCCTTTATCCAACACTAGCTGAATCAAGCTTTGTTCTTCATCATATTAAAGAAGCAGTTGATTTTAATATTAGAATGGTTTACATAGCAAATAGCAATGCAATAAGACTAGTTAACTTTCCTTCGACTGACTTTGCTCTATAACAATAATTTAATTTCTCAAAAATGTCTGCCAGATAACACACTATCGATAACACTGTACATGCACTATAGAAATATACATATATATATAAATATATATATTTTATATATATATATATATATATAATATATATTATTATATATATAATATATATACTAATATTATATATATATATATATATATATAGAGTTTCAAATGTTAAATAAATGAAAACTTCAAAGCTCTTTTTGATTAATTTAAAGAATAAGAAATTATTTTAATTTTGGTCTTATTTGGATTAGATATGATGGCATGTAGTTCAAAAGTTCTTTTACCATCATTTACCTATTTCCGTATTGTATTTTTAAAGCTAGTTTTAAAAAAAGTGTATTTTTTGTTAGGTGAGACATTTTGGATATCAAACCCTTTAAGTTGTTTATCAAAATAATTAGTCAATTAGTAAATGGTGTCATAGGTCTATTGATATTATTATATATTATATAGTATATAATATTAGTTATTAGTTTGACTTCATATTATCATCCACTACCAACAAAAAAAATACTAAATAATTTTGTTACACTTTTTTTAGATCAGTTATTCCTAAATAAAATTATTTCACATAATTGTATATTTTACTTTCAATGAATCTATAAACTTTTTTATTTCAAATACCTTAAAAATATAGGTACTCGGCCGGAGAAAGCCGGAGATTAGTGGTCTCGGCCGAGCCGGAGATCTTTAAAAAAGGCCGAAACTCCGGCAAGCCGGGCCGGAGCGGAGAACCAGGGTGCATCCCTATATATATATATATATAATTATATAATTATATAATATAATATATATATAATAAATTATATTATTATATATAAATATATATAATAATATATAATATATATTATCATCAAATAACGCCACCACAAGGCTACGTGTGCGAAGAAGGGTATAGAAAAGGTGAAGATCGCGAATGACACTTTATTGCGCAATGGGGGCATTAATATGTGGATTCCTCCCCAGAACCGCTGGTTGATAAAGTGTGAGCAGGTACAGCCAAAGAGTCTCGCAGTTGGTTTCGGGGTTCTAGCGCTGCAAACACCAAGGTTGTGTTACGTACGGCGACGGCACGCGGGTGTTTGGTCTTTCCAGTATCGTGTATGACCCTCTCTGGCGACGGAATGATTGACCTGACACCTCTGGCGAATGCTCTCGATGAGTGGCGAATGTCTGTCGCAGGTCGGGAAAAGGCACCGTGGAGGGGGTTCAGCTGTACGGAATCATAAGTTCAGGATCATCCTCAAATGTTCGATTGGGATTGAAGGCCGGAACTATATGCTAGGCCACTGCCAGCCGAAATTTGACACCTTCACAGGTAGTCGTTGACACATTGGCGCCTTGATGTGGGCTTGCACTGTCATGTTTAGGATGAAGAGTCCATTAGGGCATTGGCAACGAATATTGTTCTAGATGTCGGTGATATACTACCGCTGTAGGAAAGTGTCTCATACGAAAATGTGCGCTCCGTAGGCCCCGAATAAGAGATTGCCTCCCCAGAGCATCACGATCAACCTCCAAACCGCGCACGTGGCAGACATTGCATTCGGAACCTCCCTCGGTCGTCGGTATACTTCTAGCAGCCTGTCCGAGGCGTACAAGGACACTCTCGACTCGTCCGTAAAGGAGCACTTTGCCCAATCGATCGACAAATCCAATGGATGTGTTCTCGGCCAAATGCCAGTCGCTCCTTCGATGTGCTGTTGGTGTGCGAATCTCTTCTTC
>JABUQX010028229.1:10000-12024 GCA_015478945.1 Trachelipus rathkii | reverse complement strand
TAGTCTTAATGAGCTTTATCGTTATTCACTAAAAGTTTTAATATTGTTATTTAATTAACTATTTATTATAGTATTAATATATTAATATATATAATATATATATATATATATATATATATATATTGTATTATTTTACTATCAGAAGAGAATATAGATTGTAATAAATCCACAAGTATATATATTAAAAATTGATTTATTAGCACAGTGCCAATATACCGAATATTATGATTAAAGGTAGATCAGGATATTGTTATTGCGGTGTTCGAGAGTCCTCTTCATACTTTGCAGATATGTATTACTCAGGGATTATAATCTGAGGTTATTTAGTGCCTTAAGTGATATTTTGGTTGAGATGAGAGTAAGCTCAGGCATAATTTAGGTAAAATATCAGGATTAGAAGTTAATAGACTGCTATTATGCCGAAAATAAATTCCATGATTTTGTCTTCAGTGAGTGATACACGTAATATTATTCAAAATTATTTTGATCTGCTCTATAAATACAAGTATAGATTTTGATGATATAATTTATAAGAGTTACTTTAAAAAATCATTTGATGTAAAGTTATTTTATCCTTGGATTTTTCTTATGTATTTGGGTAGTGAAGTGAGATGTGTAAATATGGATATAGGTATATATAATAAATTTTTTTAAAATAATGGGGTTATTACTGATAATTATTTATTAAATTATAAATTTAGTATTTATATTTTATTTCTTTCGTTAGGTTTATTAATTATTTTTAATTAATTATATTATAATATTATTATTTATATAATTATATTTAATTATTATTTAATTAATTATTTATTATTATATTTAATTATTAATTAATTTAATTATATTATTTTATATATATTAATTAGTATTATCATTATTATTTAATTATATAATATATTATTTAATTTTAATTATATATTATTATTATATTATATATTATTTAATTATTTAATTATTAATTTATTTATTATTTTACTATTATTAATTTATTATTTAATTAATAATCAATTACAATTATATAATTTAATTAATTATATTTTATTTTAATATAACTACACAAGAATTGATTCTAAATTCCCCTCATAATTATATAATGCTCTTCTAGATTTTACACGGGACTCTTAAATTAATAATGTATGTAAAATTTTGTAGAGGTGCTAGACCACCTTGTGATTTTAGCTCGCTGGTAATTATATAGTACATGTCTCACTTTGAATCACTCTTATTAGATATACATAAACTTTTAGATTATATTTTTGTGAGCTTATCCCGCCTTTTCTCAAAATATATATAATCTTTTAAATTCGACAAATATTTTCGTTTTACAAAAATTAATTTCTTGAAGGTATAGAAGAAAATATAGAAAAAATTTCGAGGGGTGAGAGACTAGGAGTGTTCGCAGTAACTCAAATTTTTTTATTAAATAATTTTAATTATTATATTATCGGAGTTCACTTTGCAAAGTTTTCAAAATGAGAGTTTGCCATAGCTTGATCCATCTGTTGAACCTACTTTCAATAACCTTTTTATAACTTCTAGTCAAACAGATGCATAGGCGAAGGAATTTGTGCTATTGCAAAACTCTATAGTAAGAGAAAAAAAACAATATAGAAACAGAATATTATGGAGAGAGTTTATGATTGTGTAACGAACACAGGTCTACGATAAGCGTTTCCTTCCACCTTTCGACGTAGAAAATGCGTGACTTTCCTTTCGGAAAACAGACCACAGCTCGGATTATATAGATATCTCCTCTAGCAAATTGTATGAGAATATAAGCCATATGCGGCCAGGATTTAAGTTCTCTCTCCGAGAGTATAAATGTAATCATTATGAAGTCCTAAATCTGGGCATCCCTTGGAGAGAAGAAGACAGTTTATTCTGTCCTCTATGTCAATTTGGGTGCTTCATAACGCTCCGGTAACGATCCCTGTGGTGAGTGCCTATCTATCGTCCTTCACATCGCCCTCAAGTTTGTTAGGTAACGGAATTTCATATGTAATATACACACGTGAACTAGGTTC
>JABUQX010028229.1:0-2500 GCA_015478945.1 Trachelipus rathkii | reverse complement strand
TATATAAACCTAACCTATATTAACAAACCCTATGCTTAGGAAAGTCTTATTATTGGTCCAAACTACAGATACCCGTGTACTATTTTTTGGAGCGGTTAACGAGTACCGTTAAAAGGTTTTAGAATTAAGTTATCTGCGATAAATGTTTTTTCTTTCTTTATATATACGTATATATATATATATATATATATACTACCTATATATATATACTACATATTAGTTAACATATATATTTAATATATAAGTATCATAATCATACTATACATTATAATATATACATACTATATATATAAAAGCAAAGATGGTGTACTATTATACAACCCATTCCGTATACTTATTTTCCTGAAAAGATTTGCTAAGTTTTATCGTTCTCTCGGAAACGACCCCTACGTACACTAGGCAAAGCGAAAAAAGCACACAATCGGTATTTCCTGGACCTAGTGCGTTATTTGCCGGTCGTACATCATCCCACTTTTTATAAGAGCTTAAAAATATTTGGAACGAATTTTTTTTAATTAGAAGTAGATGTGAAATATTATTTCTGCCTTAAAAAAATGTTATATCCAATACCTGCAATTAATAACCTAACTTGAAAATAAAAAGTGGAATTTATATATATATACTATTTTATTTCTTTTCTGCATCCAAGATAGAAGTCTGTGAGCACCCTTCGGAGACCACACCACAAATCTCAATATCCAAATTCCCACGTCTCACATGAGCTTAGCAGGCTCATCCACCCTCTTGCTTCCTTCGAGAGGTTCCGGGATGGAATTTTTTTAAAAATAAATTACTTCTAATCAAATTGAAACTAAATAAGTTAAAACTTAAAAATAAACAAATAAGGAGATATAAAATAACATAAAGACCTTCATGTGATAATTCGATTCATATTTAAAAGTTTAACTAACTTTAATAATAATAAAACATAAATAATAATAATCAATAATAATTAACAATCAATGAATAATAATAATAATAATAATAATAAGATAATAATACATAATTAATAATCAATAATAAGATAAAATAATAAGTTCTTACAAAACCAGTGTCACATACTAGAAATCTAGTAACAATCTCTATAAGAGACAAAATTAATCTAAGGAAAACCACAATCGAAGGATCACACGAATAAAAAACGAAAAATATGAGAAACATTAAATACAAGAATCCTTCAAAATTAAGAAGTACAATATATATATATATAATAAATATAACGAATAATAATAAATATTAACAAAATAAAATAAAATAATAGAAATAAATAAAATAAATCCATATGATATGCACATAATATAATATACAATAAAGAAAAAATATAATACAATAATATAATCAATAAATAATAAATCAAAAATAAGAAAAGTAATATAAAAAATAAATAAGAAACAGATCAAAACTGAAAAAAGAACCACCTGGAAAACAAATCTCATAAATAAAAATATAAATATAAAAACTATAATAAATAATAAAATATCAAAAAACTAAACATTATAGAAAAGACAATATCATAAAATATAACCAAAACCCCAATCCAACCCAACACAAAAATCCTACTATACCAAAACCGCCAATACATATAAAAAATTAAAGTCAACAAAACCAAAAACAAAAAATTGAACAAAATCGGCAACTTTAGAACTCAATCAATAAACACACTTCTGATACACATTGGAAGCTTAGACATGAACTACAGATCTATTTCCAAAGCCGATGATGTAGCAGTCAAGTGAAGAAAATCATGACGTACATAAGACCAGAGAATACACAAAAAATGTAAAAGAAACGCTGATTCGAAATGAAAAAAAGATCGACAAACGGTTAAAAGACGATAGATTAAACCGTATCTCGATATCCCGAAACAGGTTATAGCCCACTTGAAGAATACTCTTAGATCATGCATAATACATAGATAATTGAATTTCCATAAACCCAATCTAGCTGAATTAGTATAATTATTGATAAAAAAAACCCAACACCAACAACCAACAAAAACCAAAAACGTCAACCCTCAGTGATTGCATCGATTATGGCTCGAAGTTGCATATTTAGAAATGTCTAAACTTTTTCAAATGTAGAGAAGGCCATGATTCTTGGATTGAGAAAGGAGAAATGAGAAAAGAGATTATGCGTACAGTACCGACCGTGGAGAAGCAACTATTAACATGTTGTTTCCTAGCAGCATTACGCAGGAATGAGCTGTCCAACCGTAATTCAAAAAGAAAACCCGGAGTTTTTGTAGAAAGTGACTGAACCTACCCAAAAGCGACGGAATAAATGCCCTCAAAGAGAATGGTGGACATCTCACGAATTTCTAAATCGAACTTGCAGCCTGCTGTAATTAAAGAAGACTCGCGTTCACACTCGCTTACATCGCTCTTTGAGAAGAAGACAGAGTATCGATTCGCCAAGCAATATAGAGCATTGGAGTAATTGCAAGACTGGCGTGAAAGGTTCATGTTTTCACGGATGAAAGCACTACTTTTATCTCTATTAT
>JABUQX010028228.1:35000-46702 GCA_015478945.1 Trachelipus rathkii | reverse complement strand
AGCACAACGTTACAGGGAAACCTGTATGATGAAAATCTTCCAGACCATAAGTTGGGTAAGGTTACAAGTTAAACCCCTATGAAAATCCTTCCAGGTTGGGGCAAGGCACATGTAACACCCTATGAAATCCGTCCAGGTTTGAGGCAAGGTACAGTAGTAAACCCCGTGTTGAAAACTCCTTCCACGTTGGCCAGCGCAATGTTACAGGGTGGACTAAAAAGTCAGGATGGTTCCCGGTATCCTGCATGCTCTCCATTAAAAAAAAAAAAAAATTATAACCCAACAACAGAACATTTACAATGAACACACCATAGTAACACAATAGAAATAAAAATAAATATAATAATACATTAATAATAATAATAATACATAATAATAATAATAATAATAATAATATAATAATAATTAATTAATAATAATAAAAATATAATAATAAAATAATAATAATAATTATAGTAATATAATAATAATAATAATTAATTTAATATAATAAATAATAATATAATAATAATAATAATAATAATAATAATAATAATAATAATAATAATAATAATAATAATAATAATAATAATAATAATAATAATAATAATAATAATAATAATAATAATAATAATAATAATAATAATAATAACTTATTATTTAAAACCCTAACACTACAAATATTATACACTTCTACTGGACAATGACCCCCCATTCCATCATGTCACACACACAGCTAGAATTTAAAGCGGGCGTTAAACAAATAACAGCAAAATAATTAAATAATAATAATATAATAATAATAATGAATAATAAAATAATAATAAAAAATGATAATAATTTAATAATAATAATAATAAATAATAATAAATAATAATAAATAATAATAATAATAATAATCATAATAATAATAATAGGTTAATATTAATTAATAATAATAATAATGATAATTATCAAAATTATAATAATAACAATAATAAAATAGTAATAATAATAATTATGATATTGATAATATTATAATTATTTATGAATAATTATAATATTGATTAATAATAATAATAATAATAATAATAATAATAATAATAATAATAATAATATTATTAATTATAAAAATAACAATAACAATAACAATAATAATAATAATAATAATAATAATAATAATAATAATAATAATAATAATAATAATAATAATAATAATAATAATAATAATATAATAATTTAAAAAAGCCAAATGTGGTTCATCTTTTCTTTTGCTATTCTTTCTGCGGCACACCTTAGCACTGGCATTCGCAATTTTACCTCCACTTAACATCTCAAACTCCATCTTAACCTTACTTTCCATTTCTCCTCAAACCTGGTAATCCGGGTTACCAGTGACAAATGTCCACAAAATAACCTGATAACACTCTAATAACAGTCTCCTATTAAAACAACCTGGTATAAACCCGGTGGTAACTTGATCACGAAAAATAGCATTATAACACTCCAATAATAATTTCTTAACTGAAACCTTGGTGAAAATCTCTCAAAACCTACCTTAAAATATCTTTCACTTGCCTATCCCATTTTTACACCTAACTACCTGATCCTAATTTACATCACTTCGTAATTTTTTTCCACACTATTTCAATATTAACCAGTTTTAAATACTTAGCAACCTTAATACCAATTTTTTTTTCGTTTTCTCCGAGTTTAACAAACTTATGCGAAAATGACAGTTCAGTTCCTAATTTAATTTTAACCTTTTGTGAAATAATTATTTCCAATTCTTTACCCAACAGCCGGGCCGACAGGCCCTGGGGAACTGTCCGGTGAAGTAAGATCGCCATACCGCACCTCTAGAGTTTACACAACCCTTAATAGCGCGAATCAGAATGAACAACCTTTCCAATAATAACTGTAAATTCAATCTCGGTTAGTATCACTCATAACACCACTTTACTTCAAACTATAAAACCTGTATACGTAACTTCTTGAGCGTGTTCTCCGTTCACCTTGGTAAAGCAAAATGAGTCTTTTCAAAAATGTACTCACGCGCGCAGCTCGAGTTAGATGGTTGTATTCTATGCCCACTATATAATACATACATACAAGATTGTGCAACAATCTTAAAAAGAAAAAAATATATACCAGCGCCAACCATCTACCTTACTCCATCCTTCCAGTTGATGCTCTCCTTCGTGCTTCGGTCCTTTTCTCATACTCTATAACCCTCCACATTACGTTTGCTGTTCCGGTACCGATCCTCTCGACCTTGTGAACGGTGCCCTGTACAGATCCTCTGGTTCTGATGCACTCCGTTCCTGTTGTCTAGCACTGGTACCAATCATCATTGCGTCCGGCACTTCACCTACTTCCACAAGCTCCTCATAAATAGACCTTGGTCTATATTCTGAACCTTCAGGGCTAGTCACCTTGATATTAACCTCTCCTACCTCTTCCACCTGTTCCTCCACCTGGTCTTCCTCTTGTGTCTCAAAGTCTGTACCTTGATTCTCAGTAGGTACTACCTCCGGGTTTTCGATTGAATCCACTACCTTGTCTAAACCTAAATCCATTTCCTCCTCACTCTCGTCGCTGACCCTTACTCCGAACGTGTAACTATCTTCCGGAAACGCTATTGATTTCTCAAATGCCGCAATATCATATTCACTCTCCTGGTCATTATCTGCTTCCACCTCATCAAACCAGTCGAGATGTTCGCTTGTATCAACTGGTGGGGGCATCATGTCAACACTCACCGTTTGTGTACCTTTGTGTTCACCAACCTGGTCCTCTGTCTGCACCGACACACTTCTTTTACCATTTGCTCCCTGTAATGCCATTTGTTTTAACAATCTCCATGCTTCCTTGATTTTTGACCCTTGTTTCTTTGACGTTTTCACCTCCTGTGTTACTCGTCTTGTCGTGTTATACACTCCTGATATTATTTCCATTATATTCCTTATCCGTCTCCCTTGTGTCCGTTGCGGCAATGGCCTAAGCACCTTTCACCCTTGACCTTCAACAAACTCTTCTGCTTCCGGATTCAACATCCACCTCTCCTGAATAACAGGGGCATCCTGTTGATCTATCCTTGTTCTCGCTGGCTCCGGCTGATGGCGGAGCAAGTTCGTTTCCCGAAACCGTTGTTTTTATTTTTCTTTATTGAACTTCTCCCACTTCGCTCTCTTATAGGACAGGAAAATCACGGGCAGTGCCCGACTTTCCCCAACAGCCAGAATTTCACTATACATATAGTCCAACAACAATACATAAACTTGAATCTCTGTTCTGTTTCCATTGTTCTCGCTTCCCTACGTTTGGGACCCTGTCCTCTATCTTGCATGGGCAATCCATCAAACCTATGATTCACCACTTCACAGAACAAGCACCACCCATTTTAAACCGCCAGCAGTCACGTTTCATGTGCCAACGCCTGACACAATGTGCTGGCCCTTAACTTTGATCCACTATAAGGTCCACCAGGACCTTTTATCAGTACTCCCTTTGGTCCACTACTCGTATTTGTTGCCGGTTGTCTATACTGCATTCCTGTGTCGCATACGTTCCTGTCTGGTCTTCTCCTTTTTTGAGAGTTTGGTTGCCCCATATTGGAAAACTGTTTAGCCTCTGGTCCATGTGTTTTCATCAGTTCTCCCTCGATCACGGGCCCAGTTCACATAATCTTTTCATCTTACCCTCAGACTTTCCTTTTCGCCTCCCATCCGTAATTTAAATCGTCTTTGCTATCTTTTTGGGAAGGCATCTTATAAATTGTTCGTTGTGTCTCCTTGTCCCGTTGTTCTTCATTGTTGCACGACCTCATAGGTCGTCTGCATTCGCAATGCGAATTCAGCAATTTTCTCTTTTCTCTTCATCTCCATTCTCCAGAACTCCTTCTGGAGGTCCATGACCTCACTATCTTTTCCCTCCTTGCACCAGTTTCTTAACCTTGCGACCACAGTGACATATTTCACCTTAGCCCTGTACATGCTGAAATACATCCTCAAGGCTCCTCCTCCAAAAAGTTCCTAAATTCTACAACAAATCTGTTTTTGTCACTCCCCAACTGTTCCTTCGCATAACGCTCGAAGTCCTCGATAAAAGCATCGAACGTTTGGACTTTTTCCTCACCATATTTCAACGGTTTCACCGCCTTAATATTTGCCTTGCTGTAAGTCCGCATTACTTCTAGCAGTTCACCTGCCAAAATAATGAGCACCCTGTTTACAGCCAAGCTGGGACTCCATATCCTGATTTTGAGTTCCCACACGGCCTTTTTTAACCTAATTGTCCTCTTTATCCACTTACACTTTCTACCTCCGACATACCACTTCTCCGAATAAACGTGGTATCATCAAACGTGTACCCTCCTTACTGGCTGTTTCTCCATGTATTCCTCCTCCTTCTTTTTTCTTTTTTCATCACTTTCCCTACTCATTTCAGTCATCCTTTCAAAAATTTCATTTTCCGTTTCGTCATCGTTCTCATTTCTATACTTTAATGCATATTGCACTTTTTGTTTAATTTTAACCGGATCCTTTTTCCTCACTGATTGATCCTTATTCACTTTATCGTCCTTCCCTTTATACAGTTCTAATACCAGGTTTTCTCCTTTCGAAGCCTCCAGAACCTGTACACAGTTCTTCATTATTAACAACACATTCTCTACATCCAAATTCTTGAACTCCTCTATTAAGGCCTTCTGGAATTCTTCCAGATGCTCCACAGCCTTGGAACCTCCACAAGCTCCATTATCCTTAATCTCTACGTCAGTCCTCATCATGAATCACCAGAATAATCCCTTGGTCTGAGCAGGCAAAATGTGTCAAAAATACACAAAATATATATAATTTATATATAAATATATATATATATATATATATATATATATATATATAATATATATATATATATATATATATATATATATATATATATGTTATAATATTTTTTTTATATATATTAAAAACAATATTATATATATATATATACATATATATATACTATTATATTATATATATTATATATAATTAATATATATAATATATATATATTATATATATTATATATTATATATATTATATATATATAACTATATATATATATATGTTAAAATATTCTTCTTAACTATATTAAAACAATGTTAAAAAACTGGCTTCTTAAGATAGAACCAAAAAGAAGGAATCATCATACGCAGAAATCCAAAAAGACTTTATTTGTACATATTGCCATAAATGAACTTCTGGTTCTGTAATTAAAACAACAAAAAAAAACAATAATATAAAAAATGCTATATACAAAAAAATAACTAAAATATAAAACAAATATATGATACATTGAAACAAAATATATAATAAACCGTCCATAATTTTACAAGTGATTTTCCAAGTGATCAAATCGAAATACATTTGTTAGCAAATCATATAACATAAAATGGTTTTTTACCTGATATATTGGGCTTTTTAATGGGTCTATCAATCCTTTAATTAACTAGTGCCGGTTTTATTGTAAGCTTCATTTTATAAACACTTCTTCCCGTTATTATGAAAACATTGCAAGTGCTGAGAGAATTTTCTTAAGGCTATATCTCAGTTTCACGCATGCGTGTTTCGTTGCTCACTAAAATGCTGCAACGTTTTATTGCAAGAAATTCCCTTGTGATACTTGCAATGATCAATATTTCAACACTGCTATTTCTTTGATCATTTAAATACTAAAATCATTTATTCTAATGTTAAATAAACATTAACATTCCCCGTTTTCGGAAGCTTTATTAATTTTATTTAACCCTTTCAATTAAACAAAAAAAAAAAAAAAAAAAAAAAAGAAATATGAAAAATTTCTTTTTCCTTTTACTTAAACTAAAATATCAAGTCAAATTTCATTCTCTTTCGTGAAAGCATATTTGAAAACATATTTAAATCCTATATACAATTTTCTCTGGGTTATAAGAATAAAATAATCTTTCTGACTTTTCGAAAACAAAAATGCTTCGTGAAATCATTCATTTTTCTTTTACTAAACTCAACTATATTAAAAAAGTCTTTCTTTTTATGAACATGGTACTTTTTTCTTCGCTTGTTCTTATTGAAACGTTGGTCACAAAGTTTTTTATAATTCTTAAAATCTTTATTTATTTCTTTGCTTGGTAATACGTTTTGTCTTTTTGTTAAAAAACAACTTAGGTTTTGTCTTACTTTGTTTTTTGTCTTTATTTTACAACTTAGGTTTTGTCTTAAATCTATATGGTTTTTTAAACCTTTATCTTTTTTATATCTTCAAACTCATTTTATATTTTAGGAACTTTTGAACTTTGGTGAAAGAGACTTCATTACTGTTAGTTTAATTTAGAAGCTTTTGTTTTTTGACAGGCCTTGAAGAATTACTTTTAAAATTCGCTTTAGTTGTGCTAAGATTGCTCGTCATTGACAAAGTTTCATTTTTAGAAAGCTTCATTTCTATGTTTTTTGACAAGGCTTTTGCAAATTACTTTTAAAATTCGCATTAATTTTTGTACTCAGGGTGCCCGTCATTGACTTAGTTTTAGAAGCATTTAAAACATCTCCCATAGTAAATTTCTCAACAAGTGAATGCGGATTACTTTTAAAATCTGCTCTTTTGTACTTATTCTTCTCTATATTTTCTTTATTAGAATTCGTACTACTAAGTTTACTTATTGGAAATTTATTTGAAAGTATGCCTATTGCCTCTACATCTTTTATTTTAACGACAGAAGTGGTTATATTTTCCACTTTTATGTCTATTTGTTTGCTACATACAGTTGCAGGAATTTCTTCTTTTACAGCTGCTTTAACTGTGAATGGCTTTGTCTCAATTATTCTAGTCTCTAGTTTTGCATCTTTCTCATCTTGTGTATGAGATGCAGCAGTCTCTTCCTTTACAACTACCGTTGCTGTAGATTGTATGTCAACATTATTTTTATTATTGTTCAATAATTCTCTACATTCTTTTTCATAAATGAATTGTTGTTTTTTATTAACTAATATTTTTACTTCTTTAATTTCTATTAAAAGGTTGTCTAATACCCTTTGTACTTCCAACTTTTCATATTCATTATTTATATCTATTGTCTTCAAATTACAATAAACTGAGAAATAAAAATAATAATTTTTAATCTTCTTTAATCTTTTTTCGATTTTACCTATATTATTATTATTATTATTTATATTGTTAAAGACATCAAATTTAATATCTCTTATACCTATTCTTATCTTTTCGATATATGAAGAACTATGAATTTCATTAATTATACTATCCATTTTAGAATCTATTTATTAAAACTCGCAAGAAATATTGCAAAGTTAATCAACTTGTAACATGTATTATTTTACTAAATTATATATTCGACCATCATAATAGTTTAATTTTAAGTTTTTTAATATAATATAATATATATATATGTTCATTATATATACATATATAAACATATATATATATATATATGATATATTTATATATTATATATATATATATTATATATATAATATAAAATATATATTTATATTTATATTATAATATATAATAATATATATATATATATATATATATATATAATATATATATATATATATATATATATATATATATATATATATATATATATATAATATATAATATATATATATATATATATATATATAATTATAATTATATATTATATATTACCATTATAATATATATATATAATATAACATATATATATAATTTAATATTATTATATATATGATATATATAATATATATTATATATATATATATATTATATAATATATAATAATATATATATATATATATATATATATATATATATATATTATATTAGATTACATTATTCTATATCTGTATATATTATAGAAAAAATCTTAAGTCATATTTAAAAGTTAAAAAAAAAATGTTCAAATATTTTTTTTTATTGGATTTAATAAATTTATCTAAGTTATTCTTTTAAATAGTTTAAATGTAGTTTTCTTTCAAATAAAAGAAAACCATTTAGAGTATACTCTTTTTTAATTTTAAAAATTTTAAAATTTAATTTTCTATAGAACTTTATTAAAACTTTTTTTATTTTTTTTTTTTTTTTACTTAAAACAATATCATCTTTTTATTTTACTAAATATTTGTTATATAATAACAAATATTGAATTTTCAAAAACATTTAGTTTATTTATTTTAAATTTAATATTTAACTTTTTAAATTTTGATTTTATTGTGTTTAATTATAAAATTTTATAACTTTTAATTTTGTATTATGTTTTATGAAAAACAATATTTTCTTTCTATTTATAATTATTTTTCACAATACATAATACATCTATTCCTTTAAAAAACAATTGTTGGAGGCATTTGCACAATATAGCGACATGTGGCACTCTCAAAATTTGCTTGTTCTCAGCCTTGCAAGCAAATTTAAAAAAAATATTTAACAATTATTATTATTAATATTTGTTCAATTTTGCTTTTGTAGCAAATTTGAAAATTTTTATAACCTTTTAAAATTTATGTACTTTTACAAATTTTAAAAGATATTTTAATGTATATATAAATTATACTATCGTAATTGTTCATGTAGCGATATATGCCAACTCTCTAAATATGATTTGGATACGTCGTCTTGTATACTCTTGTGCTTGCGAGCAAGCAAAAATGTGGCAACCTTTGTTGGGTTGTCTCTCATTTAAATTCTATTTTGCATCCTAAAAATATTATTTATAATAAAACTTACCTATTATTTTTTTATTGATAACTCATCATGACACATTATTTTTATATTTATTTTCATATTTTCATAAAATACCTTTAAACTTTTTTATCATTCTCTAAATAAGTTTCTAAATTTTTGTGACGTCATTTGCGTCATTTGACGCGTATTGGGCATTTGCACAATGGCACTATTCTAACTCATTTTACCTTAATTTTTATTTAACTTTATTTATTGCTTATTCGCATATATGTATTCACTTTATTTCAATAAACATTTATATTTATAATTAAACACTTTAATTTTTTATTTTACTTAGAAAGAAATATATGTGGCAACTATTATTACATTGCAAATTATTTTCACCTTTAACATTTTAAAAAAGCGCCCTACACTTGGCAATTTTAGCAGTGCTCGATGGTGCACTGCAAAAATTTTTCTATTATTATTTTTTATTTAATTTTTTAAAGAACTTTAACTTTAATTAACTTTTAAATAACTTTCACTTTTAAAACTTTACTATTTTAACATATATTTTAAAATATTAATTTTAACACTGAATTCCTTCTTCATTTTTTCTTGCTTTTCTTCAATGCTTTCATCAAGCAGCGAAATAGAGGGAAGGGAGGAGACTGTCCGAATGTAACAGCTCGTATCCTTTTGCACATCCCGTTTTCTTCTTACGGCTCGTAGCAGACATCTTGTTTGCAGACGACTTCGAAATTCTTTCTCATGGTTTTTACAATGTCTTTCTTTCTTCTTTTATGACTTGCAATGTCATTCTGATAATGTGTTGAATTCTGATTTGCTTGATTTCTTCTCAAATGTAATATATCAGAACAATGTTAAAAAACTGGCTTCTTAAGATACAACCAAAAAGAAGGAATCATCATACGCAGAAATCCAAAAAGACTTTATTTGTACATATTGCCATAAATGAACTTCTGGTTCTGTAATTAAAACAACAAAAAACAATAATGTAAAAAATGCTATATACAAAAAAATAACTAAAATATAACACAAATATATGATACATTGAAACAAAATATATAATAAACCGTCCATAATTTTACAAGTGATTTTCCAAGTGATCAAATCGAAATACATTTGTTAGCAAATCATATAACATAAAATGGTTTTTTACCTGATATATTGGGCTTTTTAATGGGTCTATCAATCCTTTAATTAACTAGTGCCGGTTTTATTGTAAGCTTCATTTTATAAACACTTCTTCTCGTTATTCTCAACACATTGCAAGTGCTGAGAGAACTTGCTCCCGGCTATACCTCAATTTCACGCATGCGTGTTTCGTTGCTCACTAAAATGCTGCAACGTTTTATTGCAAGAAATTCCCTTGTGATACTTGCAATGATCAATATTTCAACACTGCTATTTCTTTGATCATTTAAATACTAAAATCATTTATTCTAATGTTAAATAAACATTAACATTCCTAGATGTTATATGCTTTATTAATGTAGATATAAATATATATATATATTATATAAATAAATATATAATATATATTATATATATATATATATATATATATATATATATATATATATATATATATATATATATTATTATATATAATATATATATAATATATTATTTAATTATATATATATATATATATAATATATAATATATATTATTATATATATTATATATATTATATATATTATATTATATATATATATATATAGATAATATATATATATTATATTATATATAATTAATATATATATATATATATATATATATATTATTATTTAATATATAATATATATATATATATATAATATATATATTATATATATATATAATATATAAATATATTATTTATATATTTATTTTATATATATAATATAATATTATATATTATATATATATATATATATATACTATATACTATACTATATAGATATATAAAATAATATATAATATACAAATATACTATATATATATATATAAATATAATATATATATAATATAATATTATATATATATAATATATTATAATATATATAATTATATTAAATATATATATATAATATATATAATTATATATATAAATATATATATATATATATTTATATATATATATATATAATATATTATATATATATATATATATATATATATATTATATATATATATTATATATATAAATATATATATATAATAATTTCCCACACCCAAGTAGATCCTTTAAGCAAAAAAAAATTTATCAAAAAAAAAAAAAAGAAAAAAAAAACCACCCTGCCTTAACATGTGACCGTTGAAAGACCGGCTCCAACACAAGAACACCAAAAAATTATGTTACGGACACCAATAACTAGTCTGAGCCCACCGTATTCGCGGGAAGTCAATATAAGTTCCTCTTCTTCAATAAAGGTCCAGAAAATTAAAAGCAACAGGTTTTTAGCCAGTATATTTACAACTCAAATAAAATATCAATAATTAATGTTTAATATATTGTACCCAATCAGTACCCAAACTCCTACCCTGGCTAGCTAATATAATCCCCGAAAAATGTCAATAAATTGAAAATAAAGTAGAGAATAAATAATAATCCCCCAAAATGTCAATAAGCAGATAAATACAAGAGTCAATAATAATTCCAACCATATCAATAAATTAAATCAAAATAAATCGCTAGAATCAATAATACCCACAAAAATCTCAGTTAAGTAAATAAATACACAAATCGATGATAATCAGTTAATACTCAATATATTATGTTATGCAATAGGTAACACATTCCATGGGACAGACTGTTTAGCAGTATAACCGGGACTCACTATCCATGTATCAGATAACACCGTGTATCTTATAAATAAATCAAAGTGTTTTCTCTAATGGTTTACACCAAACCTTCACAACCGTGTAAATCTATTAAAGTTTAAATAGATAAGGGAACTTTACAGTCTAAGGAAATAAACAAAAATTGAACTTATCCTTTGGTTCCAGTGAGGTGAGGGAGTACACTTCAATGTACCTTCCACAATCCAGTG
>JABUQX010028228.1:0-12500 GCA_015478945.1 Trachelipus rathkii | reverse complement strand
AGAGTCATTAAGATATTTAGATTTGTATTAATAAACTGAGGGGTCTCTATAGAGATATTGTAATATTAAATTACGACCGAGGGGCTCCGCTTTCACCCTACTCCAGAGCTCCGGGAGATGCGTGAGTCGGAAGAGAGATACCGCGAAAAGTTTGTAAGAGTTCTCAGAATGTCCAATATTATGCATCCTGGGTTTGTTTAATGAAAAAGTGTATTTCGATATTGTTGTTGTAACGCAAGTATGAGTAGGTATAAAGGACGCTGTGGATTGTATGCAATAAAAACTTCAATATCTGATGTGAACCCGCTGTCTCATCTATGCTCGTAACACGACCACACCAGTTATAACAAGTGTAAAGTGTATAAAAGGTATACGATATATCCCTATTAAGATTTATAACATAGAAAGATTATGGTAAAGTGCCCTTAGATAAATAGAGTATGAACGGTATTATTGCAAGTCTATGATGTGTAGTAATATAAATTAATAGTGTGTGTGGACGTGGAAAATGACCCAAGGTTCTAAATAAAGTACAGGATAAATAAACCCATATAAATGATGAGTGGAGAGAGCTGAATAGATGCTCTGGGTAGTTAAGAGTATATGATGTGAGTAGAGTATAATGATGTGGGGAGTAGTGATGGTGTAGATAGTCCTCAAAATAGTAGGACGTGATGTATATAAATAACCCGGGTGAAGAATGATATAGAGATGTGTAGTATATGTAGGCTCTATAAATATTTGACTAAAACACCATTACAATGAGAACCTAAACCCGTAGATATATATTCCTAAAAAATACCATAATCAATGTAGTTAATATATTATGATGGATTGATATATGTGGAGAAGATGTTATATGCTGAGAAACGTAGTGGAGTGAGTGATGTGAATAACGCTGTGTTATAGGATCACCATAATCCACGCAAAGAGCTATAGGTGATGTAAAATATGTATTATACATTCTATTCTCTAGTGATCTCAGTGACATAAATTATATCTCTAGAGTATGTATTATACCTAAAAAATAGGAAATGATACTCACTACGAGAGTATGTATAGAGTGAGCATACCGCAATAAAAGCTATGAACCAGGCCTTTTAGATAGAGCATCATAAAAAATGGTTCTCTCTCTATTAATTGTCAATCTCTCACACCTAACACATAATAATCTCTGCTTTCCCGGACCTCCTCCACGTATCCCATGTATGGGAGAATAAAGTAGGCATGTGGTGGAGGGAATTAATTAACCTAGTATAAAAATTAATGACTATGTATAAACTGGCTGTGAAAATTAACATTGCTGCAACCGAATAATAGGTTGTCCACTACACAATGAAGCTTACGAGAGGCCACTGTCCTGTTTCTATAGGAGAGAGTTATGCGGTTTCTCCCTCTCTCGTAGCGGTTCAAAAACCTAGTATGGAATCAAATGTGGCAACCATTGAGAAAAGTGAGAGAACGGTGCTGCAGGACTAGCGGGAGCTACTGTGCTCTAGGAATAGTGTGTTATACAACTGGTATATATCTAAGATATATTTATATTTGCTCTGAACTTCAGTGTGAAAAAGAAGAAGGGATGATTGTGGTGAAGAGAAGCGTCGTGAGTGTCTCACTCTGAGAACTGTGAGTGCCGGAGATATGCTCATAAGAACAGCGAGTCCTCTCTCATTTTGTAGTTGAATAATACCATATTGATGCGGAATCCCAATATGACGTATCTATATATAGTCGTGATATGTAATTATCCCTCAGATGTATCTCTTTATACGTGTACTAAATATGTGATAATTATGGACCTTTAATATAATATTCAGTATACTCTCTATTATCTTACTCTGATATAGTTGAGTCCTGTGATCTTATTATATGCCTATCATAGGAGCACCTATTAATATAATGGAATAGAATCGTTCGCTGAACATGATTATATCATCTGACTTGACTTAGGTATATTAGGTAGTGTATATGATATATGTTGCTATTGTCGAGCTTCCGTAAAATAATAATAATAATAAGCGGGTTCGAATGATAATTTGACAATGGATTGATATATTATTACTCTCTCCGAGCTCTGATATTCAATGAAATGTTGCGACTTTGGATATTTTGCTGATAATGTATTAGTAATATCTTTGTTTACATACTAGTTTTATATTAATATCTCTACTCTCCTCCTCTACAAAGATCATAACACATCGGTTACTACTGGTGTATGTAATATGTGCTCTGACAGAACTGTGTGATTACCTGAAGCTATGGATTAACGGTAGATTGCAATATAACAGTGCAATTAGACAAATTCCCCAAATTAATAATAATTATGTAATAAAGCTAAGTTACTCTAGTGATATAGATAACACTACGATAGTACTTCATATGGATGGCAATGTAATAGGAGTAATTATATATTAGTTTTGTAAACAGTAGTGATTTCATAGAGATAGAAAATAATATATAGTAAACAATAAGATAAGACTAGATAGTGGTCACCACGTCAATTCAATGTGCGTTCAATCGAAGAGTGACATCATGCAATATAATAGAAGAAATGTGCGTGATGAATAAAGATACCCAAGTGTACTGTCCTAAATATACAACTATTAAGTATGTGTATTATTTAATAATACCTGAATTACACTAATAGTCGTACGTATTTAGAAAAGTTATGCGTGGATAGGCTCAAACATGGATACTCTCCCTCATGACCAAGATTGAAAGTAACAACTGAATTTGACTAATTATTGCAAATTAGTAGGTGAAAAATGAACCCTAAAGGTCCCTCAATAAAATATAAGGCATGAGAATAAAAAAGTGAGAACTGGGTGATAAGATAATGGGATTATGCTTAGGCGAGGAGTAGCATGAGATATACGTGTACGAGACGCATGCTCGTCGTGACATGAGAAAACTCAGATCCCAAAAAATCTTGTATCATAATAAGTATAAAGTACCCATTTAGTTTATAACCAAATATATGTGTCTACAGGCTGTTACAAGTTTGTGTAGGTGGTGTATTTAGAAATTCACCGCTGGTAAGAAACCAAATGTATTTAGTTAAACGTGCTAAAATAGGTTACGTCATGTGATTAGGCAATAAATAATATCAAGTACTCAATCAATAATAGAGGAATTACCTACGTAATAATAAATAATAATTACTAGAGATCACGCCCTCACTAAAGGTTACCGGAAACCTATAGATATACTTGCTAGAACGCCTAAGATGAGATGAGATAGAGTAAACCTACTACCTCATAGTCTAGTAGTGACACACAGCGAGATTCCAACTAATGATGATCATATACATTCACTGAGAAAAAATTTAACTCATAATCGCCGCTGCATCGAATACGTCCCTGCAAAAGAAGAACATATTCATGCAGCCCGAAGATGAATTGTGTTGTCAAGGATGAAGTTTGCGTGGATGTTATAAGCCACTGTCAACAGGATATATATACAGCCAGAGAAGAAATAGAAATCGCCAGCATAGTAGATGATTGTGTCTATGAGCATAGCAGTTGCCATTCGAAAAGCTCATCCACCTAATACAAGCGCCACACCATACCTTGCGCACCGTGTATCCGCGCAATGTCATTCTCTCGAAGAGACAGTTGAGACAAGCGCCAGATTTTTGGGGAGGCCAATCTCAAATATACTTGTAGGTAATAAATCTCAATTGTATCAGCTAGATCTTAACATGTTCTAAAATCAAACACCCGTGAACTATTGTGTTAAATATCAATACGACTAAAATTACACTAATTAAATAAATTAATTACGCGTGCTGCATTAGTATGTGAGACTGGCTTAAATGGTCCCTCAATCATTTGGTATTAAGTGGAAACCGCACCCTAATGATTGAGTGATGTAAATGGGAATATAATAACCCTGAGCTCCATAACACTGAAATAAAGACATACATATACTCTTACCTAGACATAGTATGCATAACAATAATATCCCACAAAACCAACTGGTCCATATGGTGAGTCAGGGAAATTGAATACGAGGGATAATTATGTGACTGCGTATATAACATGTCAACATAATAGGTATAATCGTTGTGCCATAAAACAATAATCTATGGAGAGAGACCGAGCAGGATCTCATTGTGAACGGAGACTATATAAAACTCAGTGTGTGATAGTAACGATATGTTATCTAAGAAGATATATCCAGGTCATAAGCGTCTCAAATCTAAGGTAAGGTACAGCGCAGCACTAGTAGAGGGATACGTGAAGCAATATGGATAATATACTAGTAAAGTAAGTATATAGATGAGTAATACATGTATAAACAAGATAGAGAGTATAGTTCCAAAGGTAATAAAACCGTCTAAAAAATGAAATATTGAAATACCAATACCAAATAAAATATACCAATTATAATTAGAGCACGATGCTGTTGAGCCGAGTTGAGTGAGTGAAAATATGTAATGACTCCCTAATAAGGAAAATACATCAAATTAATGTTAGTAGCTCTCAAATTTTAATAATAATAATGATCCCATTGTAGAGATAATAGTGCTTGGACGACTCGAAACTTTAAAACGAAATAATGTAGTCGAGGTAAAAGATAATATATATAACAATAAGTGAAAATTAACAAATTTTTGAGAAATATCGAGTATAAAAAAGTGTAGAAAAAAAACGATTATAATTAAAATGACAGTATCAGTATGAACTATAACTGTGTAGAAGAGCTGTGTCCTCCAACTAATAGTATTATATCATGCGTTAGGTATGAAATAAAATAATGATGGATATGAATAAAAAATTAATAGCATCCGGATTGGTGAAGAATGTAAAATAAGGCAAATATAGTAGACTAGAAAATCATAAAATCGTATAATAAACAGAAACTGTGAATAAATAATATAATTTTATGAAATAACTTATATGTGTCTATAAATTTTAGAAAATTATAATCATAAATAATATATAAACTAAACGAGACTCAGTGAAACGTTTTTAGGGCTTGCCAAATGTTAATTGATGATTTGACATTTGAATTTGGTCAAAATCGGGTAAATTATTTAGATGTTTGTAAATTTATATTTCATTACTCGTATTATGTTTATTCTAACTAACACCATAGGTGTGTGCTCTCCATACACTGATGGAGAAGTGAAATTATATAATAACTCTGCACATATGTAAAACTGGCTCTTCCTATTATGATAGTGTATATCGAATATAACTCCCTCACAGACGAGACTGGTAGATGACTAATGATACTATACACACTTGTTAAAACCAATGCTAGAAAAACATTGTACGAACACAAAGTTAATAATGTGTATCTGTAAGTAAAGTAGATTTGACGAAAAATAATTTTCAGTGTATGGTAAATAACATATCGCTGAACATCATGTGTTTATAAAATGAAAATATAAACACAGTAAATACATTGTTTTATAACGATAACTGTTTCTTCACATGTCTCTACAAGTTGGAAAACATATTCACGAAATTTGATACTTACATATTAAAAAATTAAATAATATCGTGAAGAGAGCTTCAAAAACATTTACTAAAAACACATATTCATGTGAAAATCTTCAGTGTAAAAAAGGAACGTCAAGATAAGAACACAAAAACAAGTCTATATATAAAAAGCCAGAGACCTATCTTACAGCATATGGCGAAAATATGGACAGGACAAGGACAACATCATTGTAGTTTTGTTTCATGACTGTGAAAATGACACGGGAGAAAAACCGAAGTTGTAACTTAAGAATTAACCAAAGAATTATTCAAAGTTAGGTGTGTTATGAGCGACAAGATATATGTCTTGACGCTGGATAGAGGGTCTAAAGTGGTAACATGTGGTGAAAATATGTTAAGATTAGAGAGCGATCCGGTTTATATTGAGAAGGGAAAGGTGTGTGAGTCAGAAACTATTTAGTCATAAGGGCTGTCAAAAGGCTAAGTATAAGTGACTTAATCAAGTAGCTTTATTTAATGAAAATCAAGAGTGTTAAATTGTGTCATGAAAAAATACGACAATGTTAAGTAATCCAAACGTATTTAATAAATTCACTAGTAGTCTATATGTTAGAAACTTAGTGCTAGCATGATAACACAGTATAGGTGAGTCAAGGCGGAGATAAGACTCGGGTTAATAATACTTGCAAGTTATGGTTAAAGGTTGACCAAACATAATATGGACCTCAAATGTGGAAATGAGTAGAAAAATGTCTAGACTGGTATAAGTAAGGCGTATAAAATTTGATGGAGGTGTGAGGAAAGGAAGGAAAATGACCGTTAAATGAGAATGAGAATAAATAATTATATGAGTTAATAAAAAGGAGGTGGTACATAAAACTAATAAGAATATAGTAGGATTGATAAAATTACTAATACTATAAAAGCTATGAAAACTGCTTGGTATTATACATAGCGGTATGACATTGAATAGCAGCTTTAAATATAACATGTAAAAATTGTAATCCGTGTTGCGGCCGTGTGGTGTATATAAGATGCCAGTAGTTCAAGGAAACACCTCAAGATTAGTATTGGCCAAGGCCTCTAGAAATATATAGTATATAAGTACTACCGGAATAAAATAACGTCATAGGAATAATGAATACCATAAAGTAAATTTCAAAATATTTCAGTGTTAAATATATATATGGAAAAAAATAGTAATATTTGGTATACGGTAGAGTAGTGCAAAATGAGTATTAATGAGTAGATAATGAGTTGTATAGTCAGTATAGAAGTGAAGAGTATACAAAGAGTCATGCATCTACAAATTTGGTCGTTTTAATGACGAGTATAAATAAAAATTACTTTTAATGATAAAAAAAAACTAAAATCATTAATAAGAAATAATAATACTTAATAAAGATAATAGATAATACTCAGGTATAAGAAAGTAATTTATGTTATAGTACAGTCATTCCAAATAACTAAAAGTAAAGAATAATCATTCGTCGTGACATCTACACCATTCTTTTACCATCTTCTCGTATCTATGGTGATGCTAGGTAGATGTGTAGTAATAACTCAATATAAGTAAGAAAGCAGATATCGGTATGAGTCTCCATTAATAATGTATCCTATATAGTGGGAGTAAAAATAAAATCTAATTTAGTGTGTTAACTAATACTCATCATACTCTCTATATATTAGTCCCCTATCACTAGTCGTGCTTCTGAAGTACTGTGTTTGTTAATAACTATGTATGTATTTGAGTTTTCTCTTAAAACAAATAACGAGTATTTTTATGTTAAATTACTAAATCCTTAAATTCTAACTTTTTACAACTCTTAAAAGGTACGATTTTTCCTAAATTATTCATACATATTTGAAAATTATAGTGGTAAATTATCTTTAAAAATTGAGTAACTCAGTATTATATCATGCATATATGGAAAAATAATGTGGTTTCATTGAATAATGGCAAATTTATCATAAAAAGTCAGAACCCTTACATCTTCCAAGGTAGTATGTCTTAAGTTGGTGTATTATATGAATAGTATGTAAAATATATTATTGGGACTGTAGGTCTAGTACCCAAAATCATTGTATTCATTAGTATTTAGAGTGTGAAGTGAAATCTATTTTGGTGAATAAATACATCGATAGCAAACTGTCAATAAAATTGAAACAGCCCGTTGCCCTGTGACAACTGCTCTGTACATAGACCCATATGAGTTTACAACTGCATGACACCGTCGAGTGTCCCTAAATGAAACCAAATACTGTATTATAGAAAATCAGTATTGGATAGTAAGATTATCCGTGTAAATAGTGTGAGAGGTAAACTGATGTAAGTTTAAGGCTCCAGCATTAATAGTGTGTAACTTAAAATGAGCTTGATCATTTAGTGAATTGCCAATGCTCCCAATAATATTAGCCTCTGAAAAAATGTGAATGCATTAATTAATCAAAGTATCGGAAGATATACATCTCCAATTAAATATTGACAGTAATAAAATGTTAAAACATTACTTAATATTATTGTTGTTTTAAATAGTACTCCATAAATTATCCTTCAAAATTATGGTTGAGAAACCTACTGCTATTGTATTAGCTCTCAACAAATAAACGAAATCTATTCTAAAATAAATAATCACATGTTCTTTAAGTTATTCTTTATACATAGATTCTATACAAAGATGACTAACTGGTAGAAACACTCATGTAGAAACATTTCCTAAAAATATACACATTTGAAATATATTTGTGGTTTAGCTTAATAATTGAGAGTTTTAACTCGGTAATTTTCAGCATTTAAAAATCAATGTGTATTTTTGTAAAATATTGCATTTTCAGTCATGATAGTTATATAAAAGAGAATTATATACATTTTAAGGTGGCTTAAATTGACGTTTTATTAAGTTGAAATTTTTCAATATTTGTGCTGTTGGTATATACAAGATTTGCATGAATTGTATGGAAAAACCTGGTGAATTTAAATATGAATTAACGTTGGGCTTATGTGTAAAATAAGAGTACGATTAGATCTGATTATAAACTTCTACAACATTTGACACGAAACAGTTATGAGATAATCTCTTGCTATGTAAATGCGATTATCGATCGTTTGCAATTAAAGTGGTTCGACATGTTTAAATGGCAGTGCTCAATCTTAATTGGAGTGTTTAGACCTGCGTGATGTGCAGCACAGTCGGTGGAACCAAGAGAAGGACAGGGAAGGCTAGGCAAAGCAGTAAGTAAATGGAAAACATATACGTTAAATTAGTGGAGCTGAGAGTGATCAAAATTGAGACACTCTGGTGGTTAATATGAATGTCTAAAATAGATGAGAGCAGTGTTCATTAATTACCAAAAGCATGATGGAGAGGTGGAAAACGCGGGTGTAACAAAACACTGGTATACAGTAGCAATATGTATTTACCGACGTCTGAAGTGCGATCACAGATTCCTACTACACAAGGATCTGCAAATGTACTCTCCATTTATGTGGTGATAAAAAGGCTCAATTAACAAAGATTCTGAGACAATTTCATTAGTTTTAAGATTAACGTAAATGGAGGGTATAATATACAGGATATGGTAGACTCATAAGCGTAAATGTTGAATAAAAATAAGTATGGGACATTGAAAATATCAAAGTGGTACCCTATTCTCTAAAATAAATAGGAGATAAATAAAATAAGTGAATGATTGGGTGTGCCCTGTTGAAGGATACCAATAATAAATATAAATAATATCAATATAGTATGGGAATTATTAATTAATATATAACTAAATAAGTAAGCAAATAAATAAATACAATGAATGATAATAACAAATAAAGTATTATAAATAACATCCATAAAAAAGGACGGCGGTGCAAGGTAATTGGTATCGCAAGGTTAACCAATGGCAGACATTGCAAGCGTACTGTCAAATCGTTAACAAGCAAAGACTGCAAGATTGAATCGATTTATATCATTACAACCAATTACTAACAGCGTGTGCCTGACAAACTGTCTTTGCAATACAAAAGGTAGATAATGGTGATTCGAATGCATTGCAAATCTATGTATTAAAATTGCCAAAGAAGCAAAATCGTTTCGTTTAATCTATGCATCGAGCTGATTTACACTTAAACGAAAAAAAATTAGTTTACTAGGTTTATTTGATATATAGGTATATAGATATTAATGGTACTATAATAATATAAAAGGTATAAAATAAGATGTTGTATATAACTTATATTTATATATATATATATATATATAGGGTATGGTATATATTAAGTGTGAAATAAATAAATATAATAATAATATGGGATTAGTGAACTAATATGGAATATAATAATATAAATATAATAGCTCACTGGAGCTGGTGAGTTCTAAATAAATAATAAGTACTAATAGAATAGAAAATTATAATAATTATATTAAATTATAGTGATCAGATATAATATATATATTATCTATTATAAGATGTAATAGATATAGGGGACAGTGATTTGCTAATTAGCTCGATAATATAATAGATGTAACGTGGGTAAAAGTAAATAAAAGCTATAAATATAGGGTTGATAGTATATAATTGTATATAGAGACTCAATAGCACTCTGACGCTTTGAGTATATAAAGCCAAGTCTATAGTTACCTAGCTACGGTTAGGTTTATATATATAGTATTATGTATAGTATGTATAAGATATAATTATATATATATATATATATATATATAGTAAAGAATATATATAGAGTAGTAATATATTAAATATATTATATATATATATCATTAATGAGTATTAAAAAAAAAACCTATAAAGAATATAGTGATGGTAATAATAGTTATGGTCTTAATTCAGACAAGTGTAGATAAATAGATAAAATTATACGTATTATATAATTATATAAGTTATATATAGAAGACAGCTTATAAAAATATACGAGAAATGATAATAAAAAATATATATGCCGTTGAGGATAAAGACGTGATTTGTATGATGAGAATAAGTATATATATTAGTCAAATATATATGTTAGCATATATTATTAGGTATAGGTAAAACTAAATATATATAAATATATAAATATTGAGTGATATTAATATAGTGCTATAATAATAATAGGTATACGGTACATATAATTATCTATATATAGGTGAGTAAATATAATAAATATACTTAGCTTAATAAATAGTTAAATTATAATAAGATATATATGTACTATAAAATAAAATATATGATAGTATTATATTACAATAAATAGTAGTGAGAAATATAGAATAGTATAGTATAATAAATAATAAATGTATATCACGGAAATTTTTATGTATGGTTAAAATATATATATATATATATTAGATATGGTGTTCATCATATATATATAAAAAGGTATATAGATATATATATATTAGGTGATATATAATTGCGTAGAAATAAATAATATACTATAAAAAGTATATAATATACTCTAGTTATATATAATATATATGGTAGGTAGATATATATATATAGTATCTATAAATATATATATAAATGTATATATGTATCAGTATATGTATATAGTAAAAATCAATATATTATATAATAAAATATATAGTATAGGTCAAAATACGTATATAAAGGATATATATGATATAATAAAAGTGGATGACTATATATATATTAAATATATAGATAGAAAATAATATAAATACATATATATTTATAATATTATATATAATAGATGTAAGAGTAAATACAAGTTAAAATATAAATTAAACTATAAATAATAGTAGTATTAGTATAATAAACTACTCATAAATATAATATTTATTATAACTAATATATATAATATATATATAAGGTATAATAATAAAGTATTCGTACGGGTTACGGTAACATGCGGCAAATTTACTATATAGTGATAAATTAGTGTATATAGTTCTATATATTATATATATATATAATAGGTTAAATATGACAAATACATAATTAATAATTTGGGACGGAAATATAATAATATAATAATATGACAAACTAATATATAGTGTGTATAAAATAATATATGTAAAATAAATACTATGTATATACTATTTAAATACCCCGAAGCATATAAAATTCAAAACCTAATATGAAAATTATATTATGACTTTATATAAATAATTATATATGAGTGTTATGATTGATGTATATTTGTATCAGATAGATTAGAGAAGTGAGTTGCTTCTAAATTCTATAAATGATAGACTATATATATATATATATATATATATATCATAAATACGTTAGTTGAGTATAAGAATACTTATAAAATAGTTACCTGAAATAATAAATTGCATTGCTATTGCAATTTTAGCAAATTGGTAACTGTTATTATATATATTATAATAAAGTAAAAATATAAATATATATTAAATGATAATATATATATATATATAATATAGTATAATATATATATTTATATATATATATATATATATATATATATCTATATATATATAGATCATTATATATATATATATATATAGTATAAGTATATACACCTCTATATTATTAACTTAAAGAGAAAAGGAAAATATGATATTTAGGAAATATAATTTTGATGTTGTTTATAAAAACTTCTGTAAGTATATTTATATATATGGGTCATGTTAAATAATCATATTATTAGTTAGATAATAATATATTATATTAGGTAATAGAGGCATTATTAAGTGTGGATATAATATAAACAATAAAGTAGATATTAATATCTATATATATAGTATATATAAGTGATAAAAAACGCAATAATAATAGTTAACATACTATATACAAGTAATAATATATATATTATAATCATTAAATAATATATAGTTAAAATATCAACTTAGTTTGTTAGTTATATGTAGCTTATATGTAGTATTAGGTAAATATATATAAAGCGTCAATGAACACAGGAGTATGTATACTAATAATAATTAATCGGGAATATATATAATAATCATATAATACCCCGGTGAAAAATCCTAAAGTGATAATGAATATATATTGAACCTAATAATCGTCGTAATCAAAACACGTGTATATATGTAGAGATATAAATATATAAAAGTA